>PVIY010012254.1:0-62589 GCA_004026745.1 Myrmecophaga tridactyla | reverse complement strand
TACTTATATTCATAGATATGAGAGCTTTGCTTTTTAATCACAAATAGGTGTCTTTAATTAAAAGCTTTTTTCTACAGCTCTTTATTAGTTACTTTTTAATGAGTACAAAAAAAAAAAAGAGTTAAGCCCTAGAATGCACTGCTTCCAAAACTTTTCTTGTCTCTAGTCCTACAATTTGTCTTTACCCTTAGATGAATGTGCTGGTTTGAAACTGTTATGCACCCTAGAAAAGCCATGCTCCTTTAACCCTAATCCAGACTTGTAGGGGCAGACCTCTGTTGTTTAGGACCTTTTGATTGGACTGCTTCCATGGAGATGTGACCCACCAAATTGTGGGTGAGACCATTTGATTAGATGGAGATGTGATCCTGCCCATTCAAGGTGGGTCTTAATTAGCTTATTGGAGTCTGTTAAGAGGGGGTATTTTGGAGAAAGCACAGACACAGACCTCTGGAGATGCAGAAGATGCTGAGAGAGCCATTTGAACCCAGAAGCCAGGATGTTGCCATATGCCTCCCATATGACAGAGAAACCCCAGAATCAACTTTTCTTGAGAGAATGAATCCTCTTGTTGGTGCCTTAATTTGGACATTTTCATGATTTTAGGATTGTTACTTGTAACTTAATAAATCCCCTTTATAAAAGCCAATCAGGGTGGGCCATGGTGGCTCAGCGGGTGGAGTTCTTGTCTGCCATGCCAGAGACCCGGGTTTGGTTCCCAGTGCCTGCCCATGCAAAAACAAAACAAAAATAATAAAAAAAGGAAAAAGAGCCAATCCATTCCTGGTATATTGCATTCTAGTAGCTTTAGCAAACTGAAATAGCAACCAAGCCATTTAAGATGCATATTTTTCTATGCATCACCTCCTACCATTATTCAGGCTGCCTGTTAAGAGAAAAGAGCACAGAGAAGTGAGGTTGAGGTAGTGTGGGAAAGTAGTCAGCTAATCTACTTATTTATTCTAAAGCACAACCAATGAATTAATTCTTGCTTCTGCCACTCACCATAAAAGATAAAACAAGTGGAGAATAGTACCACTTAAGTAACAACAAGGAGCAACCAAATTAGATTAGTGTTTTTTTCTTAAATATGAATGGACACCAAGGGTCACCTGGCATTTGAGAAGAGTGAGCAACATGAAAGACAAAAAAACAAAATAAATAGAAAAACTGACTATAGAGGGAAAAGATACTTCATGGAAAATGAGAACTTAAAAAGTTAAATAAGTAATCTTCATAATATTATTATGAAAATAAAATTCAAAATAATATTGAATCTATAAAACATAGAATAATCTGAGAATAAGAATGTTCCTCTAAGAGCGTATAAGTGTTTATATAGAAAATTAAACAAGCAAAAAATAGCTTTAAAAAGCCTTACAGGGTGGGCAATGGTGGCACAGTGGCAGACTTCTCACCTGCCATGCCAGAGACCTGGTTCATTTCCTGGTGCCTGCCCATGCGAAAAAAAAAACCTTACAGAATTTAGAGCAAAAGGGAAAAAGACAGGAATGAAATTATGCAGGATATAATAGATGGCTGAAAAAGGACAGAATTCTTCAAATGCAAAGGGCCCTAAAATTATTGCATATGGACAGTGGAAAAAGATACCCAGCCATCAACCTACCACTGTGAAACTGTAGAACAAGAATAAAAAGAAAATACTAAATTTTTCCACAGAAAGGAAGGAATGTACCTACAAAGGAACAAGATTCAAAATGCCATCTCACTATTTTTTGCATTAGCAAAAATGGATACTAGAAAGACAAGGGAGAAAAACAAGAAAATGAAGAGCAAAATGAAGAAACTATGATATATAAAATCAATAAAATGAACACTTAAGATGAATATACATCAGTCCTAGGGAAAAACTAATTCAAACAAAAATAGGGCAACAATGGGGTTCTGGGACAAAAATCACCAGGTTAAAAAATTAAAAGGTATAAGGAAATCTTGGAAAACTGATAATCAACTCAGGAAATAAGAAGATAATTTAAAGTTCCAGATAATTCGATAAGAAAATAATAGTCTAAATACAAAGCTAATTAAAATGTGCAGGGGGTACAAGGGTAGTTCGGTGGTAGAATTCTCGCCTGCCACGTGGGAGACCAGGGTTTGAGTCCCAGTCCATGCACTTCCCAAAAAGGAAACAAGCAAAACAAACAAAAAATCAACAAATAGTGCTGCAATAATGGGATACTCACATGGAAAAATAATGAAATGTGACCCCGCTATACAGCATACAAAAAAAAGTGCAATATTTAAGCAACTAATGGAACATAAAAGCAGAAATCCACGTGATATTTAAATCAAGAACATTCTACTTTGAGAGATGCATGGATTATGGCATTGGAACAACAGAAAGAGAGTTAATTAATCCTTGTATCCCAGGGAATGTGAAAGAACAAAGCAACAGTCTACTGCTTTTCTGTAAGTTCTTCTGTACAATTTGGTTTGTTATCATGTGCATATGTTACACACACACATAATACATACATACATATATGCATACATAAAATATAACTATCTTCCCAGACTCCTCCTCTAATAGTTTCCTCTCAGTAAATCTGATATGAGGTTTCATAAACCTGGTAAGAAGTGTGAAATACTATGCACATCGAAAACAAAAATTATATTTAAGCATTGCCCCCAACTGTGGTGGCTAGAGACTGTTATGTACCCCAAAAAAGTCATGCACTTTCAATCCAATCTTGTGGGTGCAGATTTATAATGTGTGGGATCTTTGTATTAGATTATTTCCATGGAGATATGACGGCCCATTCAAGGTGGGTTTTAATTAGTTTACTGAAATCCTTAAAAGAGTTCATGGAGAGAGAGCTCAGAGCCAACACAGAGAGCAGAGAGATGAAACCAAGACACAGATGTCTGGAAGTGTCTTGACGCCAGGAGAGAAGGACAGAAGACATCAGGAGAGAAGGACAGAAGATATCACCATGTGCCTTCCCATGTGACAGAGAAACCCTGAACCTGATCAGTCTTTCTGGGAGATGGTATCCTCTTTTTGGTGCCTTTATTTGGACATTTCACAGCCTTAGAATTATAACTTTTAACTTAATAAATCCCTTTATAAAAGCCAATCCATTTCTGGTATATTGCATTCTGGCAGCTTTAGCAAACTGAAACACCATCTCTGTGGCTTTTCTAAAACTATGTTCTGCAATGAAAGAAATAGAATTTTGAAAAAAAGGAAATTGCATTTCAGACTGAAATGTCTGAACTTTTTAAATGTATTTGAAATTCACTGAGTCATAAGAAGGTGAAAATGAGATACATAAGATACATAATTATTTATAGCTTGGTTTCTATAGTAACCACCATACCTTTTATAATAGAAAAAGGTTAATGTGTTAGGATTCTCTAGAGAAACAGAACCAAAAGGAGATTTCTGTAAATATGAGATTTATAAAGGAGTCTCACACAACCATGGGTATGGAAGAATCCTGAATCCATAGGACAGGCTGTGAAGCTAGCTGCTCCGATGAAGGATCTGCAGGAACTCCACAAGAGAGACTTGCCGCTGGTGAAGAAGCAGTGAAAGAGTCTCTCTTTTTTCCTTAAAAGCCTTCAAGTGATTGAATTATCTTGTTGTGGGAGGTGGGCCTTAGTTCAGTCACAGATGTAATCAGCCACAGATGCAATCAACTGGCTGATGATTTAATTAACCAGCCTTGGCGTTTATCGACCAATCACAAAATATCCTTGCAGCAATGGTCAGACCAGTGCTTGCCTGACCAGACAACTGGGCATAATCATTTGGCCAAGCTGACACCAGAACATAAACATCACGGTTAAATTTTGTAAATAAATATAATAGGAATACACTATATGCTTATATATATATATATATTTACATATAATGACATGTTTATCATGTTTCCATAATACTTTTATTTATATTTACCTTTTTTGAATATTTATGTTCCTTAATAAAACCATTTGGAAATTAAAATAAATTTTATATTAGTATGAATACTATAACTAATATTCCAGCATGGGTTCTATTGTATTTCAATGAAAAAGTGATTGTTTGCTACATGAGCTGACTAAAGACAGGCAAAGATGACACTGTCTATCATATCATTTATCAGACATAGCACCAAAAAAATTGAATTATACCTTTTCTAAGCATTGAAGGAATATTCCTCTAGGTTTATTCTGCAGAATTAAAGTTTTCATGCAAAGTATGTGGGTGTCACACAATATAAAGTATTCTTTGGCTAAATAAATTTGGGGAGAGTTGGATTAAACAAAGTTAAATATGTTTGTCCATCTCAGGTCTTATCAAAACCTTTGGTAGTCTAATTCATACAAAACAAAGAACATTGCAGTGTATGCATTTCCACCCCATGTTTGACTATGTACTCCTTTTTTTTTTTTTTATCTTTTTTCTTTTTTCACAACTTTCTCAGAGAACTGGTGTTTGCAGAACATACTTTGATAAACTGATTTTTGAAATAGTCATTTTAGACTGCCAATTTCTACTGGGATTTTCAATGTATCATTCTGAAACCATAATTTAAATATTAGCTATGATGCTGATTAAAACAGCACAAATGAAGCAGAGATAGAATTACAATATAGAAATGTTTTCTACTGTATTAAAAATTCCAAGGAAATTGGAGTTAAATAGTTCACATTAAAAAGCCATATATATCATCTTTGGTTTGTGATATTATGGAACTGCGCTCTCTTAATTTGCATAATCAGTCATCTTTAGCAGATGCATATTATTATCTAGTCAGACAATAGCTTTGTCAGTTTCAGCATGTAATATCTTCAGATGACCATAAAGTATGAACCAAAGTTTCATCCGTAGTGAATGGTATTGTCTATAATTAGTTACAGCTGCAAGAAACTTATTCATTTATATTCTCTTCAACCTATCTATCCTCTAATAAAAAAATCTCAGCTATAAAAGGCTATTTTGAGACTGAAATTTTTCAATATAATTGTATATTATACAGCAAATGATATGGCTAATCAAATAAATGGGGTGTTTTGACATCAAGAAGTTCATTTATTTATAAATATTGGTAAAAAAGACCTTCCATTCCACTGATTATATTTTTATTTTCATTAGTATATTTAAAATGTCATATGAGACCTGCAAAAAATTATCTAAGGAGTTGAGAATTGTTTGCTTTTATATTAATCTATATGTAAAAGTAATTTCCAATTTGTCATTTTCTTGACCAGTTTATTCACTTTCTATCCTATATGACCAGATTATTTATATATGCTCCTCACAAACAGATGAAAACTAAGGATTTAATCTTGATGGATGGCTTACTTGGCTTAGGAAATCACTTTCAAATATGAGGCACACTGGTTGAAGCAAATGACCAGAGCTGAGAAAAAAGTTGCATAAGGGAACAGCTCAGTTGAAGTTGTACAATCTGATTGACCAAATTCAATAAGCCTCTCAACAGAACCTATGGAAATGGTAGCACCATGTATGGTTACAGAAAAATGTATCCATAAAACAAACAAGCAAACAAAAAATACCTTTTCTCAAGAAATATCTTCAGGAGAATTGAAAGGATTCTGAAAAAAGGAAATCTTGTGTGTCTGCGCACGGGCACATGCGTGTATGTGTGTGTGTGTGTGTATTAAGGAAAAAGAGAGAGAGAGATAAATCTGGTCAGAGAGGTTTTATAAAAACCACTAGTAAAGCAAAACAAAACAAAACAAGATAGATATTCTTCAGACCTTTGAAGAAAGGGAATATAGGGCATAACTTTAGGTCTTAAAATCCTTTAGGACTTGTATTTTGGCTAATCTCTTAAGAGGAAGCATCTGTTAGTAAGATTCAGAGAAAGCTTTGATGGCTACTGGTAGATTGTGGGGAAGAAAGTGTGACTTGCTATCTTTTAAACAATGTTGGAGAGTGGAATATAACTTATGTCATAGTTTTTATTCTGGAGAAGCTACCTGAATGGGTGATTTAGTTAGCACTCTTGGAAGTAGATTAATTTCATCAATATTATCAAAAGACAAATGGGTTAGAAACTGGGGTTAGATAAATGCTATGTAGTACTGCTATACTTCTGCAGACTGTGATTTTTGAGGAGAAGTCACTTCCACTCTCCTATACAGGCAGGATATTAAAACACTTTAAAATGTGAGTGAGCTGGCCTGGAACTAACCCGCTAATGAGAAATTCAAAACCAGCAGACTCCAACATCATGGAACCTCCTAAGGAGGACAGAAAAGGAGGATGTTAGGTAAAAGAAAACAGGCCAAACTATCAAAACCAGAACAGAGTGATAGAATTTATCACAAGGATAAGGGAGCTTGGCCTTCATAAAGAAAATTCAATTTTTCTCCTAAGTGACTGTTGTTTCAGGCATGAATTGAAAGAGAGATAATAAGGAAAGTCATTCTATTATTAAAAAATCGCTGTACTTTGTTTTCTTTCCTCCCAATGTATGCATGACAGAGTATCAAGAATTAAGATCTATAAGATTTTTTTTTGTGCACTGTGAACAATAGTCTCCTTTAGAATGATGTGGCCCAAAACATCAGTTGTTTGTGTGAACTCCTCCACACCAGGCACTGGGCTTTTGAGTAATTGCTTCTAAATATTATCAGACTTAACAAAGGAATGAGATCAGATTACATACTTTCAGTGCCAGGCTTTAGGAAATGTTTTAATTGAGACCACTGCCTCTAAATTACAGACTTCTCTCATTTATGCAACTAAAGAAATGTGAGTTTACATCATTATTCTGGAAGACTAAGATAAGCCAAATATATGACGATACCTTTCCAAACTCCTCAAAGCTCTAATTAGCTGTCAATCATTGATCTTCCATTTTGTATTCTGTAAGGGTAATCTGTAGAAACTGAAGTGAAGGAAGATTCTTATGTCTATTTCTTTTGGTCAATAAGATGCTAATTCACTCAGCACCTTGGTGTACAGGAGATACAAAGAGGAAAATAATCAAGTTCTGTTTTAAGGAAACTCTAACAGACTGGAAAAGGGAAATGAGAGGAATGCACAAATACCTATTATGCAAGCTAGGATAAGATTAGTATCATTAGTGCTACAGGACTCTAAGAGAGTGACAAATTTCATCTGGTTAGCAGAATGAGAAAAGATTTCAAAAAGAAGGACATCTGAGATAGGTCTTCATAAAATGGATTTTATTAGATAGGTGCAAGCTATTTCTAGGTGAAGGAAATAGTATGAGCAAAGTTCTTATACAGCAAAGCATGAGGCATGTTTTCAAATTTTAATAGCACAATTTCATTTTATAATACTATAGAATAATAGAATATTATTATATAATTTAATAATAGAATAAGGTGGAATGAAGAATAGAGAATATAGAACTGGAACGGAACATTTGTGAACACAATGTTCGACAATAGGTTCGAAGCCTTTGTATTTAGGTAATATAATGAGCCATGAAATGCTGGTGAGTGCAGTAGTTTGGGGCTGTATGTACCCCAGAAAAACATTTCCTTAAAGTTAACCCAGTCCTGTGGATGTGAGCCCACTGTAAGTAGGAGTCTTTGATGAGATTACTTCAGTTAAGTTGTGTCCCACCTCAATGAGGATGTCTTAATTCTATTACTGGAGTCTCTTTATAAGCAGAAGGAAATTCAGACAGACCAGAGAGCAAGGATGGTGCATGATCATGTGAGGGAGAGGCCAAGGACCAAGGATCCCTGGCAGCCAGCCCCAGAACGTCGTCTTCAGGAAGAAAGTATTGCCTTATGATGCCTTGATTTGGACTTTCTCCTAAGCTTCAAAACTGTAAGCTAATATATTCCTGTTGTTTAAGAAAGCCCCTTAATTGGTATTTGCTTGAGCAGCCATGGAAGCTAAAACAGTGAGCTTGGGAATTTCATAATCAGAAATGAATTTCAGGAGACCTTTGAGCCATTCATCTTTTGACATATATAAGAAAAATAAAGACTTCTGAGATGATAAATTCTTTCTACGACATTATTTCCTATAGAGTAAACTTAACAATTTTATCCGTGTTATTCATAATATACAATATTTTGTATTATGAATATTACATAGTACTAGGTAGTATTCTGAGTACTAAGCTGTAACAGGAGTAAGCCCCTAGCTATTAATTGTGTGGTTGTCTCTTGCTATCAAATGAGTCTTCAATTGTAGGGGAAGTTGAGAAAACAGAAGAATGATAGTTAACGCGTATTCATGTGTATATTGAATTCACATGAATATGTATATAAAGACATTTTAATTATGTTAAATATTTAACAAAATGGCTAATTTTTAATTGAATAATAGTTTTAACTGGTTGAGCTGATTGTTCATGTTAGATTTCTGTAACTATTTAAAGAAAATTAAATACAATTTACATAGTTCAAGTGAAAAACTCCAGTAAATTCCTTCTTTTTCTTTACTATCTCTTCTCCTATAAAAGAGCAATACAATGCTTTTGAAAGTATTATTCCAATTACCAATGGGGTTTCCATTCTTTTTACTTATTCTGTGTCAGTACTTCCAAAAACAATCCCTTGTAAATCTGCCTATACAGTCCATCTAAAACACAGGCTGCCAATGCCTCAAGAAGAGATTCAAGAAGTGTCCCTGCAGTATAGTAATTTATGAACTTGTACTGACACTTCAAAAGCAGGGCCTACGCCAGAATGGTTCTCAGTCAAATTTAAGTCATCCTTGTTTCCTCGTTCAGTGCCCACTGCAGAAAAGTAAGGGTAAAATTGTATAGAAAAGTATCCTTAATTGGTCCAATAAATCAAAATCATATCAGTAAAAGCAATTACAGCATATTTAATTTTAATCCATTTTAAATCAATCTATAAAATTATGTTAATCTCTGTTTAAAGATATTTTTTAAAACCTATATGTATTTTTCTTCCTTCTTCATTTCCCACCTTAGATGATTCCATTAAATCATCTCACATATTCACAAAACCTTTCAACTATGCTGCAATTATAAAATATCATATCTCTAGATATATCTCATTAAAATAAGTATTTTACCATAAAAGATCTTTAGCAAAATTAATATTGTCATAAATAATAAAATGTCAGAGAAACTGCTATGTGGATACTTATGGAAAACACACACACTGCCTTTTATAATAATTTAGCTAAAACCTTGGGTCAATAAAATAAACATGCTAATTTTTATGAGGGCTATATGGTTCAATGAATTATATATATGTGTGTGTGTGTGATCTTATCTTTACAAAATATTTCTATGAGTCAATTAAAATGCAATCATAATAGTAACAAAATGAAGGCTTTCAAAGTTACATTATATTTCAATTATTCTTTGAAAAGAAAAGAGTTCATCTTAACATCTGGATTTCTAGTCTATGCAGTAAGAGAAGATGGCAGTCACATGAGCTAATTTATCTTTTGGGCTTAAATACTTTATATTTTTTTCTAAAAGTTCTTGGATGTTCCACTTGCCCATTTCTGTGTGATCTTATAACCTTTGCATCAGGTTCAGTTTTCTCTATACAGATAATCACCTGATAAGGATAGATGAAGTATGGCTGGATAAAAAGTTATAAAACAGACTCACTCATGAAAATTATAGACTGTCTCATTACTTTATTGTTAAGGCTGTTTACACCGTGCACATGGCAATTTGTATCTTTAATCTACTAAATTAAAAGCCACCATAAAAAGCTGAAAAACAAAACTATATATAACTTCGCTAAAATGGTATCCATATTAAAAACCATAAATTCTAGGGTGAAAGGTACTCAAAAATTATTTGTTCCCAGGCCTCTGCAACTTATCTGCGAAATGATAATTCACAGTTGAATTTCAGTTATTTCTCATATTGGCAGAAACAAAAAGGACAAAATTTTACCCATAAAGGAAAATATTAAGGAGGAGCTGTAATTCTCTCATAGGGTACATATAAAAGACCAAAGTCCTGGATCATAGCTGTGTCATGTTTTAGTAAATAGTAGGTAAAATTATGAGATAAGAGTATACCTAAAATCTAGTTAGCTAAACTATAAAGGTATCAATGCAAGTACTGGGATAAAAAGAGGAATTTAAAGAGCTTAAACTAATTATATTTGACAGCATTGTTGCTATCTTATTCAATTTTTATTTACTCATTTATAGCAAAGGGCACAGCAGATTCAACTATCTGGGTACCTTCAAGGTTTCCCACAAATTATCACGTAAATGGGAACTATATAAATTTCTAAAATAACTCCATTGCATCTTCTGATTACTGTGTTTATTGGACCTTTATTGTTATAGTTTTTAAAAGTCTATTATCTTCTAAATAAACTATACTTTCTAGTCTTAAGAGCACACAAAACTGCATTTGCCAACCTGCTTTCAGCACTTATATATGCCAGCCATTAAATCAAGTGCTGTGTCAAGTAGGAATGTTTTTGTCTGCAAGTAAGAGAAAACTCACCTAACATGGCTTAAACAAATGGGTAATTATTTTTCTCATGATAACAAGTCTGGGGTTAGGTGGCTCCTGGTGATGATTTAATGTTCAACAATATCAAAATGCATGTGCATATGAGTCTATCAGACATTTTCTCATGTTGGCAAGGTAGCTAGCTAGCTGCCACAGCTTAGGTCTCACATCTGTCTCTAATTTTACCCCTCACTTCTCTCCCTCTTACTCACTCTAATTCAGTCATTCTGATCTCCTTCTTTGGCATGTTTCCATGCCAGGACCTTTGCACTCTGCTGGAATACTCTTTCCCAGATAACCACCAACTGCAGATCTCTGCTTGAAAGTGCTTTCAGCAAAGCCTATCCTGCACTTAAGTTAATATTGCTAACCCCCTTCAGCATTCTAAAAACCCCTACCCTACTCTTGTTTTCCGTAGTATTCATCATCTTCTCAGAGGCTATATTATCTATTTATTTTTATTGTCTGTTCCTGCAGCCAACTCCATGGGGGCAGAGATTTCTACTTCATTCACAGACAGGTATCCCCTGGAACAGTGCTGGTCTCATAGAAAGCATTCAGTGAATACATGAATGAATCTATGTTTAATGCAGGAAAGATTAGAAGTACAGCACAAGCAATCTTTTTCTCTTTTGTATAAAAAGCAAAGTCTTTCATAGAAATAAGCCAAAATACTTCTACCCAGGTTTCATAGCCAAAATGAGGTTATATATACAAGGTTATATATAACCTTGCTGTAAAGAAAAGTGGCAAAAAAGAATGTTTAGCTTTTAGGCCTCTACACTAGAAAGAGCAAGGAATAATGGGAACTGAGAATAGGTTTGGCACTAGCCTATCTATTCAACTATATCTATATTTCACTGCAATATTTCAGTTAAGCTTCAAAACCTCTTAGTAAATACTTTCATTGTACCCATTTATTGGGTAAGTAAATCAAAACTTAAGAATTATCAAACTCATTCAGTTGATAGAGGCAATGCTAGATCTTCAATCCATGCTGTCAAACTCCTAACTATATACTCTTAATCACTGTATTCTATTATTGAAAAGATCAAAACAGGTCAGCACAAGGCATGTGATTTTATCACTAAGTATTTTTTGTTGTTTGTCCTTCTTTATATACTTTGTACTTGCCCTTTTTACAAATGTGAGGACCTTTCTTTATCAATTTTGTATACTAGTATGTTAAAATGACTTTCCCTTTTCTTCTTTATTGGGATCACTTTCAATTTCATACTTGTACAATCTTGGGTGTTATCTCTTTTCTCATGAGATACTTTCTGTTTCATGATTTTATGCAGCTTATCGTTCCTTACTTTACATGCTATCTAATTTTGAGACAAAAAATGCATTTTTTCATGGAAATTTACAGAAATAGAAATGTATATTTGGAAGTTGAAACAGATATTCTTGGCTGCTTGCTCAACAGCTTGCTCTTTCTTTATCTTTGCTGAAGATTTTTGATTTTAGACAGACATTGGAATCTCTGATTAGGTCCTGGCCCCTCCCTCCTAAAGAGGATGAACTTTGACTAGTTTTCTGCAAGGCTGTTTGCCAATGTATTATTTAAAGATAGCCATGTTTCAAAATTGTGAGTAATAAGGCCTAAGGAGAATCAGGAAAGGTTTGGGGAGGTTTTAACCCTTAAAGAGTTACAGAAGTGTAATGGCTAATTACATGCATCAGCTTGGCCAGACTATGGTGTCCAGTTGTTTAGTCAAGCAAGCTCTGGTCTAACCATTACTGTGGGTGTATTTCATAGTTGAATTTTCATCTATAATCAGTTGATTACATCTATGGCTAATTGTGTCTGCAATAAACTAAGGAGATTGCCCTCAGCAATGAAGGAAGCTACTACCATGAAGTGAAAGGCCAAGGATATAACTTAGTCATCTGAGATGGGCACATGAGAAAGAATGAAAGCACCCACATCATTGATTATTCAGGGTTACCAATTATCTGAACCTGAAAGCACAAACCTAGAGTATTACTGCTATGGGGAAAGATAAAGTCTTAATAAATATTAAATTCTAAAATAAGTCTCAGTTTTAATGTAAATGTTATTATTTAGTCATTGTTCAAACAATTTAGAGAAAGGGGGATCTTATTGAACTGCACTATTGATGCCAGATATTAGAACTGTTAAGTCAGAAAGAGTAGAAAGGTTAATACATTAAAAGGAAATTGAATTGCTCAGTACCTTATAATTCCAACCCAAAGCTTTCCTCAAAAGACCAATTTCACTTCTGACTTGTGAAAATTTTTTAATATAAAAGTCAGAGAGTAAAAAGGGAAGGGGGACATATTATTTTTCCTCTCAAATAGATCAGGAGTCAGTAAAATTTTCTGTAAAAGGCCAGATAGTAAATATTTTAGGTTTTGAGGAGTCTCTGTATCAACTATTCAACTTTGCTGTTGCAGCATAAATAACAACCACAGGCAATTTATAAATGAATGAGCATGTTTGTCTTGCAATAAAACTTTCACATTTGGATACTGAAATTTGTATTTCATATAATTCATCATAAAATAGTATTCCTTTTTAAATTTACTTTTCATTTTTCAAACATTTGCAAATGCAAAACATTTTACGTTTATGGCCATATAAAAATAGGAGGTAGACAAGATTTAGTTTGCAGGCCTTAGTTTACCAACCTCTTGAGTAAAAGAAAGAATTCTAGCAGTCAGATTTGTTCACACCTGTTTTCCTACTGAGGCCTTAGGAAAATCTGTTTTTTGTTATTGTTGTTGTCTACTCTGTTCTCTATAGAAGGCTTTTATATAAACCAGAATTTCTCAATTCATTCCCAGAAGATTCATTACAAGGAACTTCAGATCAATATGTGCAGCAAACACTGTCTCTGGAAAGAAGAAATAAAATGTTTCACACTGTTACATGGAAAAATAAAGTCCAGGACCCTCCATACTTCATTGTACTATTTTATCTTCTTTCACTTTAACCTAAAAATTTTGAATCTTCAGGCCATGATAAATCTAAGCAGGCAAGCCACTTCACCCCTTATATATTTATTTGTGTGTATTTATTATATGAGAGTGTAAATTCCCTTTACATTTTATTATTCAATATTACTGTAAAATGGCTATTCACCCATTACTCACCATTTTACTCTGTATTATTTCCTAAACTTTGCACAAATATCGTTTTTGTGTGCTATACCATGAAATCCTGTTAGGGTTGTCATATTTATAAAAAAAAATACAGGATGCCCAGTGAAATTTGCCTCACAATTTTTAAAAAAAGAAAAAGAAAATATTTTAGTGTATGACCCACTAAATAATGCATGTATTTTATCTGGCAACCTAATACCCTATTTAAAATTGCCATGCTCAAAATCAATGCTTTTTCTTCCCCATAAGGCCTGTCTCTCCTCATTCCCCTTAACCCTACTTCATTTTTCTTCATAGCATTTATCCAGTAGTAAATATTGTACAATTCACTTATTTTTATTACTGTCTCTCTTCTCCCCTAATCACTAGAAGTCAAATTCCATGATGGCAGGGAATTTTGTTGCTTTTATTCACTATTATATCACTGGTTCTTAGAATGAGGCCTGACCCACAGTTAGTGCTCAATAAATATTTGTTGATTCTTTGAATAGCCTTCAAGGCTCAACGTGATTTTGCTCCTGGTGTCAGAATTGATATCTGATGTTATTTCCTACCTTTCTCACACTGATTAACTCCACTCAGCTAAAATCGCTGGTCACTTAGTTGTTTAAAACACTAGGCAAGGGTGGGCAATGGTGGCTCAGAGGCAGAGTTTTCACCTGCCATACTGGAGACCCAGGTTCGAATCCTGATGCCTGCCCAAGAAAAAAACAAAACAAAACAAAAATAGGCATGTTCCCAAGTTGGTCCCTTTGCATCTGTTTTTTTTTCTACTCAGAATGCACATTTCTCCGTATAGCCAAATAACTTTCTTTCTTCAGATCTGTTCTTAGTTACCTTATCAGAAAAGCCCAGTAACTCCACATAAAAGAGTACCTCAGCCTATCATTCCTTATTTCATTTTTCTTTGTTAGTATTTATCACTACCTGATTTATGTATGTGTTTATTTTCTTTCTTCCTCCAGTAGAACGCAAACTCCTTGAAAGTAAGGATTTTACAGTTTTATTTGCCAGTATAATCTAGAACCCTGAAAAATACCTGGTATATAGGAGCTATTCAGTAAATACTGATTGAATAAGAGAATCAATAAAAGATGTCCTAGGAAATCATGTAGTTAAGGAAACCAGTTTGACACAAGTCTTCCAAAATATTTAATTATGAAACTCATTTCATTGTATCAGTTATACATTGTTGTGTGACAAATTACACCAAACCTTAACAACTTAAAAATGCACACATTTGTTATTTCACAGTTTCTTGGGTCAGAAACTGTGGGCTGTTGGAATGAGGGCCTCAGTTCCTAGGTGGGTGATTGCCAAAGGCCTCCCTTCCTTGTTATGTGAGCCCATACCTCATAGCAGCAGCTTGCTTCATCAATTTGTGCAAGCCCAGAAGGAAATAGAAAGAGTCTACTGGCATGACATACCTCAAAATCTTTTGTCTAATCCCAGAAGTGATGTCTCCTTAACATTGCATATTCTTTTGGCTAGAAGCAGCCCACACTCAAAAAAGGGGAGATTAAACAAAGCTATAAATGCCTGGATGTGGGAATCGCTGTTACTTAACGCCATTCAGGAAACAGGACTATCCTATGGCTATTTTTGCTGATGGTGTTTTTGGAAGCATAGCTCTGGTGATAAAGCTTAAGGAGGTGAAAGTAAGCGAAATCAGTGGTTAAATCTAAATGTCTGCTTCTCTTTAAATTTCAAAAAATATCTTCTTGTTTGTTGCAAGTTTGGGGAAAAAGGGCTTACTTTTGACTTTTATTATTATTAATACTTCTCCAGTAAATACCCAATAAATATGAATATTTACCAATAGTTTCTTAAATATAAAGTATCTTTAAAATGTACCTGGGAATGGCAAACCTTACTTCTTACCAATTCAAACATGACTCCTAACAACATACTGAAAACTTCAATTATATTATACTGTATAAAATCCTGAAAAGCATTCTACCTGAATTACTGGTTTATGGCGAGCATCATAATAGTTCAAATGCAAAACAGCTTGTGCTCCTATTGCATTCTCTGGTATCCTTTTGTACTGTAAGGATTTATCAATCTCTATTCTGCAACCAAGTTATCTTTATTTACTCTGGCGTAAGTCTATTTTCCACAGACATACTGCTTTTTTTTTTCATTTCTCTAGCAGTATAAATTGTCCTTTTCCTTAAGAACAAAAGTAAGATGTGTTTTTATATTGCCTTCATTTCTCTTCATCTTTGTTTGGTATGTTTATAAAATATTTGACATTCAAGAATAGACTGTCACTGTGTACATACCTAAATTTCATCAATACATTCTTAAACAAAGAGATTAACTAAACCTTTATATTAACTTACGTTTACTGGGCTACCTGAAAATGCTGCATACTGCTCAAAAGCTGTCTCTAAGTTTATATTATTATAACATTTCTTGTATAAAAGATGTACAAAATCCATCCTATTTTTATGGGTTTCTATCTTTATTCTATGATTCTTTCGTTTTGAATGCTAAAAAGTCCTTGGATAAAAGTCTTAGGGAACAGAGCTTTGTGAGACATGCTATAAGGAGGTAAAATAAATATTCATGACATCTGTCATAGGATTCACATGAAAATTGAAAAGCATTGGCCATAGAATGGGTTAAATTTTCAAATTCATGGTTTCTGGCTCCTATTGACTGACCAACATTGCCTGAGTATCTTTCTGATTATTTCTAATCAGAATATATTTCCCCTTTTACTTCTCTTTCTTCTCCCTCCACTCTTCCACGTTTTTCTCATCTTTCTTCCTCTCCTTACTCTCTACCCACAAGAGTTATTTCAAATTTACTTGTTGAAGGACATGGCTATGTCACTAGATGACATGCTTTGTCTTGGTGTATTCTGATGTTTTATTTTAGACAAATCATTAGAAAAGCAAAACTACTAAAAGCTCAGGGAAGTATTCCTTTTCTACATTATTCATAAATTTTCTCAATTTCAGCAAATGATTTTGCCTCATTCTACTCAGAAAAATTAGGAAGAATTCTTCAATTCTTTGTTCCCTCCCCCACTCAAATAAGCACAAGAACATTCCCACTATTTTTATCTTTCTCTTTTCAGTTTCAACAGGAGAGAATTGATAACAGGGCATCAAAAAATATATACAAATATTTAAGAATATTTTAGTTATACCTTCTTATATTTCTATGTGCTCATTAAATTGTCTCCCTCCTCTACTATTTTGTCCCCTTTGGGTAAATGCATTCTTCTTTGATATCAGCAAAGGACAGAGAAATAATCAAGGCAGCAAGCTACCAATATTAATTTTAAGCTAAGTCAATCACCTGAAAGACCCAATATAAAAATGCACACTACCATCTCAAGATCTCTGAACTGCAGGTGTTTAGACATAAAGTGGTGATCAAAAATTGAGTGGAAAGAGGAAATTGAAAAATGAATTGGTTAGAAGGAATGCAAGTTATCAAAAATTTTCAGCAATCTTGCATAGTAAGGGGTAAGAATGTTTCACTGTATGTGGAAAAGGTGACCTCAGAAGTTCGGGGCTTCCTAGGTAGCTAATCCTTATACAATATATACTAAACTAGAAGAATCTGAGCCCTACCAGATTCCCCATTTCCCACCAGGAAATACGAAAATATTCAAGGGGCAAGAAAAACTGGAGTTTCAGGAACTCTCTGGAGTTTCAAGTGAACCCCAAGGAAGGATGTAGGAATCCTATATCTGTCTATGTATTAAGCAAGAGAATTCCAGATATGCCAGAGAGTCTAGGAATTATAGACTCAAAAAGTCTATAAATCCTCTATGTATGGAGTTCCAAAACTGATGAGCATATGCTGAATCAGGAATGAAGACGGATTTTTTTGACTATCACAAAGATTAAAAATAATGCTGAGTATCTTTTAACAGGTGAACGCAGGCCGAGGAATAATCATTGTCTTATATCCAATCCTTTACTCATTTAAATTAACTGTGTGCTCCCACCCTCAAGTCATTTGAATTTTAGGATTCTTGTCCTCAAGTGTGAGATTAGGCTGGAGAAAAGGAGAAGTGTCAAGTACTGATGCCTGATAAGTGGATTCAGTGAAGCCATATGCCACATATTAGAGCTACTGCTTCAGATGAAACAGATACTCCAAAGTTAGTATCTGCATCAAATTCATTTAGACAAAATTAATGTCAACATCTCTAGCAGGGAAAATGAAACTTTATACTTTGATGTCATCAAGTATATCTGTGATAAACAATAAGTTCAAGATCTTCTGGTACTTAAATGTTCATTATCCCAATTTCCATATTTCCAATGAGACTATGATACTTCCAAAGACATGGATTTGAAAGGTAAGCATAGGCTACAGCTACTTTCACAGATCCACTAAAAGTCAAGTTGGACATGAAGATGTGGTGGTCAGGCTAGAGACAGTGAACTTCATAGGCTCTAATCAGTATTAGGAATTCCTCATGTGCTAGATCAAAGAGATTTCAGTGAGGTTTAGAGTTATTCAGAGTCTTGAGGGCTTATATACCCTTTTTGCCTACTCAGATTTGCCCAAAGCATCCAATCCTAGAGACCTATAACTTTTCCAAGTCTGATTTGAATCTCTAGGGAATTCTCAGTGATTGAGTCAGATGCCCTATTTACTTTTCCCAGTGGAAAAGAAACTTGCCTAACAAGATCTCCATCTGTTTTACAGCTTTCTGAGATAAATAAAGGAATAGGGTGCAGAAGCCTTTTATCGTCATCAACTCTCAACAAAATTTTCTTTTCTAATCTCCATCTATTCTCCATGGTCAGAAGGCTTTCTGACATAAGGGAATCTATCACATAGGTTCATATGGCACATATAGTTCATTTAAGCTGCTTCTCCATAGCCCAGAAAGAAACCTTTGGTTCCTATTGTTTCAGAGAACTGGCATTTAAACATCCTTTCATTCTTAGAGTTGTATTTTCAAAATGTTATATAGAAAAGATGGATGAATAGATGGATGGATGATGGACGGATGGATGGATGGATAGATGAATAGATAGATACACAGATAGATACATAGAAAGCTTTAGATAATACATTTGATAGATAGATATAATACACTTTTCCTGTATATTTTTGTGTTATTTTCAAAATATTAAAAATAAATGTATCTGTAGATCCAATTCAGGTACAACATATGCTAATTATCTAAATGCCTGGTACATAAACTTCATATTACTTACTACACAATGAAGTAGATGGCCTAAATTGATGTGGTAGACTGATTTATGTGCCTCAGAAAACCATGTTCTTAATCTTAATCCCCTTCCTGTGGGTGTGAACCCAATTTAACCGGATTTTTGTAGGTGGTATTTTGGGTTAAAGTGTAACCAACTGAATCATGATGGGTCTTAATCATGATTACTGCAGGCATTAGGGAGAAATAGCCATGGGAAGGAACTAGAAGCTGGAAGTAAATGGAATCTGGAAGAGAAAAGTGAGGACATTACCAAGTGATGAATAAGCCAAGGAACCCAAGGATTTCTGACCAGCCAGAATGCTAATGACCCAGGGAGGAAGCAAGTCTTCTAGCCTCTGTAACCGTGAGACAATTCATTACCACTATTTAAGACAATATATTGTGTCGTATTTGTCAAAGCAGCTGGGAAACTAAGACAGTCTATTAAAACAGTAATATTTTCTGTTGACTAAAATATCTAAACTAGCAATAAAACTCACTATTTAACAGTTTAAGAATACCATAGAGTAATAAAAATACAATGTAACCTTTTAATTTTTAGTAATAAGCTTGAAGAGAAAATAAAGATACTGATAATTTAATCTTCAAAAGTTGAAAGATGGTGCAAATATTTTAAATTATTTATTTTGAAATAATTGTAGACACAGGAAGTAGAAAAACAGTATAGAAAGTTTCTATTCCTTTTACCCAGTTTCTGTTAAAAGTAAAATCTTGGATATTACTATAGTTATAAAAACCAGGAAATTAATATTGACACAAAACAATTAATTAAACTATAGACTTTATTTATAGTTTAGAAGTTTCCCCACTAATGCCCTTCTTTCTGATCCAAGATCCCATCTAGAATCCTGCATTGTACTTATTTGCTATGTTACCTTAGTCTCCTCCAGGATGGGATAGTCCCTCTATATTTCCTTCTTTTTTAAAGCCTTGACACTTTGGAAGAGAACTGGTCAGTTATTCTACAAAAGGTTTCTCAATTTCAGTTTGTCAAACTTCCTAATGATTATATTGAGATAATGTAATTTTGGCAAGAATAGAGAAGCAGTTGCCTTTCCTAGTACTTCATATAAAAGGTACATGATGTTGATATGTTTTATTCCCAGTGATATGAACTTTGGTGGAGTGGTATCTGCCAGGTTTCACCACTACAAGTTATTTTCTCCTTTGTAATTAATAAATATATTATGGAGCAATATATTCAAATTAAGCTTTTCATCATTTTTTTCATCATTTTCTCACTATTTTAATATTTATTGATGATTCTTGCCTGCCATACTTATTATTGTGCTCTTGTCTAATAGCGGCTTTCTATTTCTTTCATTCTTTCTGAATTTGTTAGCAGAAATTCTTCTGTAAAAAAGAACTTTCCCAAAAGAGAGAATCAAAAGGGCAAAGTGAACTTCTAATCCAGTGACAGGTGTAAAGGATAATGAAAAAAAAAAAAAAAAGGGCAAAGTGAGATTCTTCAGGGATCCATCCCTCCATAGAAGTTTTGAGCAACCACAAAGAACTGGCAGAAATATTTTTATCAAAGATCCAGAAAACAGTTAAAGGACTGCAGTAAAAGGAAAAGTGTCAAATCAAGAAAAAGGCATCTTAAAAATGGTGGGATAGGAGGTGCATGGGTAGTTCAGTGGTAGAATTCTTGCTCCAATGCAGAAGACAAAGTTCAATTCCCAGCCCATGCACTCCAGAAAAATAAAAAAATTCAACAAACAATGCTGCAATAGCAGGATGTTCACATGGAAAAGAATGTAATGTGACCTGCACCACACAGCATACCAAAAAAAAAAAATGTTGGGAATCTCATGTCACCATGGTTGGCTGTCCTCTATTCATATACTGGCTCTGTGTGGAGCCAGCCCGTGCTCTCAGTGTGAGTTCTTGGTCCCAGTTCTGGAGAGAGCAGAGTAACTCTTGTGCTAAAATGGAAGCACATAAGTCTTGCCCAATCTGTTTGGTTTAGCCTGAGGGATTGAACCAGGAAATTCATTGCAAGCTCACCCTCTGTGCCAGTCTGAATCTGTGGTGGACCCCAGAAAAGCCATGCCCTTTAATCCTCATTCAATACTGCTGGGTGGGAACATATTGATTGTTTCCATGAAGATGTGACCCATCCAATTGTGGGTGGTAACTTGATGAGATGATTTCCATGGAGGTGTGTTTCTCCCACTGAAGGTGGAGTTGCTTACTAGAATCCTTTAAAAGAGGAAACATTTTGGAGAGAGACCCTTTTGGTAGAGCCACGAGAAAGCCAGCAGATGCCACCATGTTCGCCATGTGCCCTTCCAGTTGATAGAGAAAGGATAAAGGAAGCCCCTGCACCTTGGCCTACAGTTATTCTTTAAACTCATCCTATGGATAAGCTTTAAAAAACTGCACTTTAAAAGGTCAATATGAAAAGAAGGGCACAGGTGTTTTTCTTCCTTCTTCTCTCTCTTCTCTTCTTCTTCCTCCTCCTCCTCCTCCTTCTCTTCCTTGTCTTTCTTCTCCTTCTCCTTCTCCTTTTCCTTCTTCCTCCTGGCACTGGAACGTAAATTCCAATGATGACACATTATAACAAAGTATCCAGGTTTCGATAAAAGATTGCATAGCATACCAAGAAACAGTATGTGATGGCTCAGGCAAAGGAGAAGATAAGACACTTGAAACTATCAGTGAGGAAGATCAGATCTAGGACATACAGTCAAAGACTTTTTAAAAAATGATCCTAAATACATGCAAAGAGCTAAAGGAAAACATAAATAAAGAACTAAAGGAAATAAGGAAAATGATAGATGAGCACAAAGATTGTATCAATACAGAAGTGGAAATTATGAAAAGGAACCAAACAGAGCTGAAGAACACAATAGCAGAAATTAAAAATTCCCTAGAGGGATGTGACAGAAGATTGGGGCTGGTAGAAAAAAGGGTCAGTGAACTTGAAGATAAGACAATTAAAATCATCCAGTTTAAGGAGCAGAAAGAATGAGGAGAATTGAACAGATTCCAAGAAATCTATGGAACACAATCAAGCATATCAATATATGCATAGTGGGAGTCCCAGAAGAAGAAAGGAAGAGGTAGAGAGAATTTTCAAAGAAAAAATGGCTTAATACTTCCCGCATTTAATGAAAGACATTAATATACACATCCAAGGTAATCAACAAACTCCAAAAAAAAAATGATAAACTCAAATAGACTTACGTTAAGATACATTATAATCAAGTTATCAAATGCCAAATATAGAGAATTCTGAAAGCTGCGAGAGAAGCAATATATCACATCCAAGGGCACATTAGTAATATTAAATGTTGATTTCTCATCAGAAACCATGGAGGCAAGAAGGCAATGACATATTTAAAGTGCTGAAAGCAAAAAAACATTGCCATGCAAGGATTCTATATCTGACAAAACTGCCTTTCAAAAATGAAGGAGAGATTAAAACATTCAAATAAACAAAAGCTGTGGGGGGTTGTTACTACCAGACCAGCCCTACAAGAGATGCTAAAGAAAGTTCTGAAGTTTGAAATGGAAGAATAGAAACAAAGAATAGATTAAAGCCAAATGAAGAAATAAAGATCTTTACTGAGAGTATTGACATGGTTAAATATAAATGCTAATACTACTGCATTTTTGGTTTGTATCCCCACCTTTTACTTCCTATATGATCTAACAGGCAAATGTACAAAAACTAATGATAAATCAGTGGATTTATGGATTCATATTGTATAAACATGTAATATGTGACAAGAACTACATAAAGGGTGAGGGATAAAAGGTTATAGGAACATAGTTTATACATACTACTAAAGTGAAGTTGGTACAAAGTAAATGAGATTTTTATAGATTTAGGATGTAAATTTAAACCCCATGGCAACTACAAAGAAAATATCAGAGAATATGCAAGCTCACAGAGACAGAAAGTAGATAACAGGCTGCCAGGGGTGGTAGGCAGAGTCATTAGGGAATTAATGCATAATGCATGTAGGATTTCTATTTCTGGAAATGGAAAAATTTTATTAATGAAGGTGGTGAGGGTAGTGCAGCATTGTAAATGCTATTAACTCCATTGAATGGTATGTTTGTGAGTAGTGATATGGGAAAGTTTATGTTGCATATATGTTTCCACAATTTAAAAAGAGAGAGAGAGCAACTAAAGAGACAATGACAATTAAATGCAATATGTGATAATGGATGGGATCTAATAAGGAGGAGAAAAAAATATGGACAAATGAAAAATTGGAATATATTCTATAATCTTTATATCAATGCTAAATTTCTCGAACTCAATAACTTTGTTATGTTGGTCAAATAAGTGAATATCCTTGATCTTAGGAAATGTACATGACAGTATTTTAAGTATTCAATGAGTATGGTGTATTCAACTTGCATTTGTGCTCAGAAAATGGTGAAAGGAAGGAAGAGCAAATGAGGCAAAACATTAAAATAGGAGGATTTGTGTATCTGAAGCAATAGGTGTATGTTGGAGTCTCTATATGGAGTTTTTATTATTTTTGTTAAAATACTTTCTCATTCATATTCATTTTATGATTTGTAATACAACACTACCATCATATATTTTTTATGATGAAAGTGTTCGTTTTACCTCTTCCCATTTTTTATACTTCATTCCCACACATAGCTGGTAAATAAACAAACCCTTAATTTATGGTTTTCCTTAATATATTTCTTTGTACAAATGAGGAAACATTTATATATATTCTTATCTGCTTTCTTCACAAAAGCACTATAATATATATACTCTTTTGTAATTTGCTTTTTTTCATTTAGCAGTACATCCTGGAAATCACTCCATTATAGTTCATGGAGAGTATCCTCATTTATTTATCATGTATTACTTTTGTTTTTATTTTTTATATCAATAGTTATAAGTATCATTGACCTAAAATTTTCTTTTTTGAACTTTAAAAAAAATCAGCATTAACACTTAGTTTATCAGTGTTATACTTGTTTCGTAAACAGAATGGGAAGGTTTCCTCCTGGAAGAAATTCTTGAACAATTTATAGAGCATTGAAACTATTTGGTCTTTGAAAGTCTGTAGAAATTCCCTGTGAAACCATCTGGGATTGGTCCTTTTAGCAGTTCTTAATAACTTTCTCTATTCCTTCTGTGGAAAATATATTTCTCTAAGAAATTATTCATTTCATCAAGATTTTAATGAATTTTATAAAATGTATTTGCCTAGAGGTCTGCAAAATAATCTCGTATAATTTTTTATTTTTTTTTCTTTTTAACGGTCATTTTCCCCTTGACATTATTTTGTGTATTTGTATTTTCTCCTATTTTTACTTTATCAAATGAGTGATTTGCCTATTTTGTAACTTTTTAAAAAAGTAAATCCAGGAATTTGATTTATTATTAATTATATTTACTATTTTACTATTCTCTGTCTCACGTATTTTTATTTTATCATTATTTTTCCTTCCTTGTACTTTCTTTTGGTTTACTTTGTTTTTTATCCTTTTTTTATTCTGAGCTGGGAATGTTGTTCACTTATTTTATTCTTTCACTTCCACTGATAAATGTTTAGTGCTCTATATTTTCTTCTGCTCACTGTATTGACTGTATCCATAGACTGTGACATTTACTTCTTCATTGACATTACATTTTTAAAATTCTGTAATCTCAGTTGGTTTCTGTTTTATTCACTAGGATTCTACATTTCCAATCACAGAATATTGTTGATTATATTTCTAATTCACATAGTCTAATGATGTCAAATTGAAGACCTAATATATTATGAATTTTTGTGAATATCTTCTGTTTTATCAGGGTAAAGCATTAATTTAATAAATATCCATAAGATCTACTATATTGAGTGTTTTGTTTAGGTCTTTCATTTCCTTGTTTGACTTTTGTTCACTTCATCTGCTTTATGCTGAAAGTGGTTTACTAAAGTCTTGGATTATTAGTGTATTTCTATGTCTCCTTTTATCTGTATTATTTTGCTGTATTATTTGCTGTATGAATGCTTATAATTGTTTTGTCTTCATTGTGAATTATAACTTTTAACATAAAAACTGTCCTTCCTTGTCGTATTTAATGCTTTTGACCTTGAATTATACTTTGTCTACAAACAGGATCTCCACTCCTGCTCTTTTATTTTTCTTTTGCCTGGCATAA
Source organism: Myrmecophaga tridactyla (assembly GCA_004026745.1). Lineage (NCBI taxonomy): Eukaryota > Metazoa > Chordata > Mammalia > Pilosa > Myrmecophagidae > Myrmecophaga > Myrmecophaga tridactyla. Next base: position 37,688 of record PVIY010012254.1, on the reverse strand, counting down.
CTTCTCTATCCTTTATTTTTAACCTTTCAGAATCATTTTGTTTTAAGTGTTACGTCTTGTTGTCTATCAACAATCAAACAGCTTATTCTTATTCTAATTCTCTTTTCCTCTCTTCTCCTCCCTTTTATTCTTGCATTATTTTTGTTACAACATATAACATTCGTATGTTAGTCTTCCACCGTCAGTCATTTCTCTTATTTTTACATTTATGCATTTTTAAATGCTCACCATCACTCATTTTGCTGAAGTTTTTCCAAATATCTCTTAGTTGGATAGAACTCATCCTCTATTAGATTCCTTGGAACAGTCTGATGAGTGAGAAATTCCCTAAACTCTTATATGTTGAAAAGGCTTATCTATAACTCAGATTGTGAAAAGCAGCTTAATGGATGCAGCAAACTTTTTCCACATGTTGTAAATAAACCTTTTTACACTGAGTTTTTGTTCTTTAAAAAAATGGTGCCCCACTGTTGCCATTTCTTACATTATGATGTTAAAAAGTCCGATGTCAATTAAACCTTTGTCTTTGCAAAGTATTTGCTCTTTTTGCCTATAAGTGTAAGGGTTTATCTTTATCTTTGAAATATATTAGTTTTACAATATCATGTGTCTTCACATATGTCTTCTGGGTTTTTTCCCAGGCACCTGATAGGATCTTTTTTCTGAATAATTTTACTTCATTCTTCACGTCATGTTCATTCTTTTGATTATTTTATTGCCTTGTCTTCAATATCCTTCTTTAAATTTTCTTTTTCTATTCACTAGAATTTTGCTAAATTTTCAATTATAATTTATTTTTAATTTTTGAAATGATTGCTTTTTTCCCCATTTCTTTTCTAAGTGTTATCAACTCTCTTTTCATTTCCCCTAGGGTTTTTTGGGGTTTTTTTTGACAATTTCTAATTTTAGTTTAGGAATTTCAGATTAAAGGTAGTTTCATATTCAAATGCTCTTTTGAGAATACCTAATTCAGTTTGTAGAGCTGACTTATAGTTTTCATCTGTTTTTAGTTGTATACAAAGTATACTTTCCTCTTCCTTTTGCAGTTTTACCAAAAGCAAGGCATTTCAAGGACTGCCCTTTATATCATGTACTCTGAGGTTTCTCCTATAGTCTATGATATGATATGCCTGGAAAATATTTTAGCATTTTCAGACTTAAAGTGGATACATTGCTTATGGTGGCACTTTTAAATCGGTCTTAGGACCCTTTGCTAATTTCCCTCTTTGATCTTCCAAATGTTTTTTTCTTCATTTGCCTTTGTTACCCACAAAACTTTTTGGTATGATGGGTATGAGTTGGGATTATGAGAGCGCATATAAGGGAATTTTTATTTTTTTCTTTTACTTTCAGTTATTTTGAAGTATTGACATTTCTTGTCTACAGATTATACTGAGGGCATGGTTTTTGTGTAGATTTATTTTCCCCTTCTCCTTGTTTTTCATCATTTAGTGAAGAAAGATTGGGACCAGTTAGCTATTGTCTTTGGCTACCCAGAAATGTTCTGCTGCAAATATTTTGGTATAAGGGAGTTAGATCCCTAATGATTAAAGATATTGAAAAAAAAAGGAATGAAAAATTGAATAGGAACAATGGCACAGAATATCCTTAGGAATTTCAAGAATTTAAATGATATAGGTTTATCTAGTAAACTAAATTTTAAAAAATTAAAAAGAATTAGTATTTGTGTGTGTAGCAATAGGATTAAAAGATAATACTAAAACATGCTAAACTTGTAAAAATAGTCACTCATATTACTTCCTTAATATTCACTGAGAACTCATTAGATTTTTTTCTTCACTTCTCATTCTACAAAAGGTAATGTTATAGCTATGTTAAACACTTAGTAAGGGGTGAAAATAAGTGTTGGCTTAAGTTCAGGGTTTTCAGGTTTTGATGGAGAGTGGTGACAATTTTCCAAAAATTTTGCACCACCCATCCCAATCTAGGCTCCTTAAAAAACAGAACCTGAAACAATTTTTGATCGATGATTCTTTATCTGGGAGGTACAAACTCAGGGCACCTAGGATAAGGAAAATATGAGGTGAGGCAGAGGAGCATGGGAAGCAATACAAGTATATTGTGTGAAATTAAAAACAAGATTCTGTTTGGATGTGTACCCTTCACCATGTCTTGTTATAATGCTGCCCTAATGAGGAGAGTCAAAGCCAGCATTATTTTACGTTTGTTACCAGATTGTAATTATGTACAGATATTGAAGGTAATAATTTAGAAACTTTAATAGCAATTTGACAGAGTAATTTTGTTTCTGTTGAAACAGATAATTTTTTTAATTGTAGGCTTGTTTTCATTTTAGTAATTTGCTTTTATAATATTTTACCAAAGTATTGGTTTGCAGTGGATTCGAGGAGACAGTATATTTATTGCTAGAGACAATTTAAGAAGAAATGGTGCGGGTGATTGTGCTCCCTAGATCCACGCAGAGCTTCCTCTAAATCATTAGTCTTCAAAATGGCATACTCGTATTCCTGTGAAGGCTTTCTAAGGGGAACTTGAGGAGAATCCATTTCTAAAACCTCTACTTCTATATGTATCCTATTTATACTTAGACTGAGAATTGGACTGCTATCCTTTTTGCATCTCTTAGTAGCACTTCTCCCACTTTTTAACACAAAGGCATGCTATATTACCTATCTATCTTAACATAATATGTTGCTCTAAGTACTAAAAACTTCTAGTTCATCAAACAAAAAAACAGTTAAACATCCGGTATTAGAAAAACTTCCTTTAAACTTAAGGCTCCATATTCATCCGCTGTTCCCCTCCCTCATCCATCTTATGAAAAACTGCAATGTCAATACAATTGCATTATCATGTTTAACCATTATTTTTTGCTTGTAATAAGTTATGTTACCTTGATCAGTTCACTATTAGATCTGTAATGATAAATCAACCCCAAATAATCTTTTCAAAAAATTTTTGTATGCTATATGGTAGGGCCACATTTCATTATTTTTTCATGTGAGTATCCCTTTATTGCAGTACCATTTGTCAAATTTTTGTTTGCTTGTTTATTTTTTTGGGGGAAGTACATGAAATGGGAATTAAACCCGGGTCTCCTGCATGGCAGGCAAGAATTCTACCACTAAACTACCCTTGCACCCCTGCAAATAATTTTTAAAGATATTGAATCTTTAGAATATTTATTGTGATTTGACAGAGTAATTTTGCATTTGCTGAATTTAATAATTTTTAAAAATATAAGTTTATGCTTTTTATTTATTTACAAATTAAAATGTAAGATTTATACATTTCTATAATAGGGTAGAATGATTTAATGAACAATTAAACTTTAAATAATAAAAATTATAGCATATTAGAGTAAATTTCTCTGTGAAAAGTAGAACAGAAACACAATTGCAAAGTGAAAACATTAATATAAAAGTTCCAACAATTAAAGAAGAGCTTGTCCATCTATTTTGTAAAAGAATAATACATAATAGAGTATTAAATCCTATGGAGATTATGTCCTTTTTTATATATTTAAAATATGTAATACTGGACTGGTAACATATCATTTGTAACAAAATTTTAGATTTTAACCTAAAAAAACAGTGAGCTTAATTAATATTACTGTATGAGAACTACAGTGATTGTTTAATACTTACTCTCTCAAATTAAAAAAAAAAAGCTTTCATTAGAGCAAGTAAAACATCCAAGAGGCATTATGCTGATTTGAAAGGATCATGTGCCCTAGAAAAGCCATGTTTAATCCTGATCCACTTGAGGAGGCAGACTTTTCTTTTACTCTCTATTCAATAATGCAGGTTGGAAACCTGATTAGGTTATTTTCACAGACATGTGACTTACCCACTTGTGGGTATTAACCTTTTATTAGAGGGAGATACAACTCCACCCATTCCAGGTAGGGCTTGATTAGTTTACTGGAATCCTTTAAAAGAGGAAGCATTTGGTAGAAAGCTTGAGAATAACTAGATAACTGTGAGAACTACCAGAGCCCAAACAGCCAGAAACCTTTGGAGATGAAGAAGGAAAATGCTGTCGGGGTCTGCTTCATGAAACAAGAAGCCTGGAGAGAAAGCTAGCAGATGCTGCCATGTTTGCCATGTGTCTTTCCAGCTGAAAGAGAAACCCTGAACTTCATTGGCCTTTCTTGAGTGAAGGTAACCTCTTGCTGGTGCCTTAATTTGGACATTTCTATGGACTTGCTTTAATTGGGACATTTTCTCAGTCTCAGAACTGTAAACTTGCAACTTAATAAATTCCCCTTTTTAGAAGCCATTCTGTTTCTGGTATATTACATTCTGGCAGCTAGCAAACTAGAACAGGCACCAAGACCAGTTTTGTTAAACCCAAAAGTAAGGTCAGAGTGCATTTTTTAAATAATTATGTAATAGAAGTGTCCAAAAATATGAAAGTTCTAGCCAGTGTTAGTTTTATTTTCTTTCTTTTCCCTTATGTTTCAGCAGGATTAAAATCTTGGTTCTTTCTTATTTTCATTATGGGCCCTACTTAGTTGATCTCAGTCATGCTGTGGCCTCTATTACCAACTATGCTCAAGACCCCAAAGTCTATTTTAAACCCTTCTCTATTTCCTGGACTCTGGATCCATCATTTTAGTTAACAAATCAGAATAGTTACCTAAATATCTCTCAAACACCTTTAACTCATTATGTGAAAATGTAACTCGTATCCTTTCTCTGTCAAATCTGATACTCTTCGTTTTAAACTCTATCCAGTTAAAATCATAAATACTACTTACAAGTCCAAAGGGTGAATTTTAGGGTCACCTAAGATCCTTTAGTTTTTTTTTTACTCCTATCTTATGAATTAATTGGCCATCAAAATCTGCCTGGTTTTCATTTTCAACACATTTTTGCTTCCTTATTCCAGATTCTTCTCTCTCACCTGACATGTTCCAAGAGCTTCCAAACTAGTCACACTGCTCCCAGCCTTTCTCTTTCCAATCCATTATCAACACTAGCACAAGTTTTCTAAAATATAAAACTGATCATGACATTTCCTTATTTAACAGCCTTTGATAGCATATCATGACACTTTATGACTTCTCAACAATGTTTCATCTTCATCTTCCACCACCCTCACTACTGTCAGCCACATCATTTGCTGCCCTTCAAACATGCCAATATTTCATGCTTTCTGTGCATCTTTTGATCTTTATACATCTAAATACACTTGATGACTCATGTGCTAGTTTGAAACTATTATGTACTCCCTAAAAGGCCATGTTCTTTTAATCCTAATACAATTTTGTAGACAAACATATTGCTTGGGTGAGATCTATTGATTAGATGATTTCCATAGAGATGTGGCCCCACTCATTCAAGGTATGTCTTAATTAGCTTACTGGAGTCCTTAAAACAGCTCACTGTCCAGCCTTCCATGTGGGAGACTTGGGTTTGATTCCTGGACCATGCAACCCCTCCCCTCCCAAAAAAAAGAGCTCACAGTGAAAGACAGAACTCAGAGCCAATACAGAGAGCAGAGAGTTTAGATGCTTGGAAACAGAGAGAAGCTGAGAAAGGAGGCCACTGGAACCAGGAGCTGAAAGCAATGAAACTCGGGAGCAAAGGGCCAGCAGATGTCATCATGTGCTGTCTCATGTGACAAAGAAACCCTTGAAGTGATCAGCCTTTCTTGAGTAAAGCTATCTTTTCGTTGATTCCTTAATTTGGATATTTTCATGGCCTTAGAACTGCAAATTTGTAATCTAATAAATCCCCTTTTGTATAAGCCATCCATTTCTGTATATTGCATTTCAGCAGCATTAGCAAACTGAAACAACTCCTATGTTTCCAAAGTGCTCTAGTAGAGTACTTATTCACAACAGAGTCTCTGCTGCTGAAGTTCAGATTCCTCCACCAGACTGAGAGCTCAAAGACAGAGAATATGAGCTGTTTTTTATGTGCCAACTCTACACTCTGTACCCCACCAAGAGCCTAACTCTAAATGAATATTTAATAATATTTCAAAGTGAATGAATCAACATGCTATAAACACCTCTACCTTGTTAAGTAAATGAAACAAGACGAGACCTTAGCTGAATGCATGTATTCCTCAGGACATGGTAACTTTCTCTTTACATACTATACATGCAGAAATGCAATAACCTCTCAAGAATGATGTAAAGAGGACATAAGCTTGAAACAGTGGGTTGGACTATAGACTCTTCAAAGTTCCTTTCAACCCTGAAAGTCAGCAATTCTATGATTTATAAATGAGGAATAGAAACAAGAGAAAGAGACCTCAAAAAGAAAATGTAATATTAAGAGAATGTCTTTCTTTGGGCCAGGCCCTCAAGCTTAGGACTTTCCCTTGTGGAACCTACTCCTGCAAAGGAGAATCTAAGCCTACTTATGATCATGCCTAACCATCACCCACATCCACCACTAGAGAACCTATTTTTTCACTCAGATATGGTCTCTCTCTCTCTCTCTAAGCCAATTCTGTAGGTAAGAGATAAGCTCACTGCTCTCCCCATTATATGGGACATGACTGTCAGGGGCGTAAATGTCCCTGGGCAATATGAGACATGACTCCAGGAGACAATTCTGGCCCTGGCATCATGGGAGTGAGAAAGACTTCTTGACCAAAAAGGGGAAGAAAAATGAAACATAAAGTTTCAGTGACTGAGAGATTTCAAATGGAGTCAAGAGTCATTCTAGAAGTTGTCCTTATGCAGTATAGAGATATCTCCTTTCAGTTTTTGGTGTATTGGAGTAGCTAGAGGGAAATACCTGAAACTGTTGAACTATAATCAAACAGCTTTGACTCTGAAAGATGACTGAATAACTATAGAGCTTTTAACGTATATCTGTGATTGTGAAATCCTTGTGAATGACACTCCCTTTATCCAATGTATGGACCAATGAGTAACAAAAAAAAAAAAGACAAAAAAAGTAAATAAATAATAGGGAGGATGAGGCATAGGATGTTTTGGGTGTTCCTTTTCACTTTTATTTTTACTCTTATTTTTATTTTTTGTGTGTGTGGTAATGAAAATGTCCAAAAATCTATTGTGATGATGAATGTACAGCTATATGGTGATATCGTGAGCCACTGATTGTACAATTTGGATGATTATATGGTGTGATGGTTAGGTTCCAGTGTCAATATGGCTAAGTGATGATGCCCAGATGTCTGGTCAGGCAAGCACTGGATGCACTGCTGCAAGGATATCTTATGGCTGGTTGATAAACCAGAAGGCCAGCATATTAAATCATCAGTCAGCTGATTTCATCTGTGGCTGATCACATCTGCCATCAACTAAGGCATGCCTCCCAACCATGAAATAATCTAATCAGTTGAGGTCGTTCAAGGAAATAGAGAGACTTTTTCATTGCTTCTTCAGCCAATAAGCCTCTCCTGTAGAGTTCGACAAGACCTTTTATCGGAGCTGCCAGCTTCACAGCATTGCCCTGTGGATTTTGAACTTTTCCATTCCCACAGTTGCATGAGACATCTTAATAAATCTCATAATTACAGATATCTCCTGTTGGTTGTTTCTCTAGAGAACCTGACTAGTACATATGGTATGTGAATATATAATATATCTCAATAAAATTGCATTAAAGAAAAAGAGAACATTATCTTGAAAGGGAAGATACTCTAACCAAAGTCCTTACTATCTATGTGCATACCTCATTACCACGAGCCAGTGTATTAGTTTCCTATTGTTGTTATATTGCCACAAACATAGTGGTTCAAAACAATGTAAGTTTATTATCTTATAGTTCTGTACACGGGAAATCCAAAATACAGCTCACTGTGCTAAAATCTAAAATCAAGGTGCCAATCAGTCTGTGTTCCATTTTGGAGACTCTAGGGAAGAATCTGCTTCCTTTTTTGCCTTTTCCAGCTTCTAGAGTTCACTTACATTCCTTGGCTCATGGTCCTCTTCAATCTTCAGACCCAGTAATGGTTGGGTTTTATCACATCACTTTACTCTGACTCTGAATTTTCTGCTTCCTATTTCACTTATAAGGACCCTTGTGATTACACTGAGTGCACCTGAGCGATCAAGGATAATCTCTGTATTTTAAAGTCTAATTAGCAAAGGATGATAAGTAAATTTAATTCCAAATGCAACCCTAACACCCCACCTCCACCCTTGCCAGGTAATAGAACATTTTGCAGTTACTGAGGATTAAGATGTAGACATCTTTGGGAGGTCATTATTCTACCTACCACAGTAAGGGAGGAAATGATAAAAAAAAGAGAGGACACTTGCCATCTAATTAAGAAAGAAAAAGATAAACACTTCTTTATGAATAAATGGAAAAGATGTGCTCTTTTCCTAATTTACATATTTTCCTGAGGCTTTATCTTCCTGGAAACACTTTTAAGAATTCTGTATCACTTAGCAAGAATTTTCAAGCATAGGGTTTGTTTGTTTTATTTTTTTCCTTCTTGATTTTACTATTAAGTGGATTAATTGCTTACCTAATATGGGTGCCTATTGTTAAGTTCAATTTAAGCAAACACACAATTTAAATAAAAAATGCATAGCCAAAGTATAGACTAGTGATTATGATGGAGCTTAAGTAGACTGGAAAAAAAAATCCTGTGGCAGCTCAGTGTCTTTCAGTTTTAAGAAAGAGGAAAAAATGCTTTGCGATTTTTTTGAGGTTTTAAAGACATATTTAAATCTGTATTCAGTGCAGCTAGTGCCTAACAACACTTTTAGAGATGGCAGGTTGTCTTTCCTTTCTCTTATTTTGAAAGAAGTATATATTTCCAAAGATCTTTTAACCCCATGGAAGCAAAATGACACATTTTCCATTATTTCATTCTGTCAGATTTATCTTTCCCCTTCTTAATAGAGTAGGATTAGCACATTTGTCTTTTGAGATAAGGCACATTCTGTGCTGTTCCCTAGTGACCAATCTTTATAAGAACATTAGGTTCAGCCCTGTTCTGCCCATACAACTTGTAGCTGATAACAGAGAGGACAGGAGAATGTGAAAGGGAGCAATTAAGGGAATGAGAGTTCTTTGTCCAAACTGAAAGCTTTCTTCTTAGGAAAAAGACTTCCATTTGCCTTATAGAAGTGCATATCATTAACAAATACGCAGAATTACTTCAACTATGAGGAGCATGCAGCCAAACTGCCTCAGTAAATAAAATTATAGAGAGAAAAATCTTACTTTTCAACAGTAGTGGAAAAGAAATTCAAAGTTACTACCTCTCCTATTTGAAAATTATTTTATATTAAATCCAAGACTAAATACATAGTTTATTCCAAATTAAAAAAAAACACCTTAAGACAAAAAAAAGGAGTCACTCAAAAACTCTTCAATTTCTTGTGAAATATTTTCCTTTCCTTAGCTTTCATTATCAGATTAAGAAAAGATATATTCATATGGCTAAAAAAAGAGATACAATGCATTCTATTTTTTGCATAAATGTTAGTATGTATCCTTACTCTGCTATTCAAAGCTTCCTGATTAAATTTCACTAATGGTCTTTCAATTTTGACCCTCAAATGAGCAAACTGAAAATCTAATCTGTTATAATTTTACAAAGAAAAATTGGATACATATCTTACCAACAGAAAACTGTAAAAGCCCTCATAAAATCCAAGTGTGAAATAAAGACCAACAAATAGTTATCCGTTGTAATGTTAGTGATTTGTACAGTATATAGAGAAAAAAATGATGAAATCAGCCTCTGCCCTAACCTTCTTGCATCTTGGATTTTGGAAAACAAAATAACTACTCATTTTATGTACAAAGGTGGGCTAAAATACTATAAAACAAGAGAACAGTTAAATCCCAAAATAAATATTTAAAAATAAAGTGTGTGAATAAATTTAAATGTCAATTGATTCTACACATTTATACTATATAGTTTACTGGATTGCAGCCCAAAACTTTGACAGAGGACACAAAATTAAGGACACACATAGGAATTATACATAGGGTGGCCATATAATACATTAGGCCAGGACCATATTATTTATGCCCATTGTCTGAGCATCATTAATAGATTATCCTTTCACTCTCTAAATCCTCTTGGTTGAGTAATAAGCTATATAGTCACTCTAGCCATAAAAATTGAATCAGGAAGGATAAACTCCAAATGAGTTATAACTTGTTAAAATTGTGTTTACAATTTTAAAAATTAAAAAGGTCAAGGAAAGATAGACACATTGTTTATATCAAGTGAATTGCTGATAGCGTATTGTCATTTAGAGGTGGCAGAGCCCTGTACTCTAAGTTGGCCTGAACTCAAGCTGACTTTCTTATCTCAGTTCAGTACATTTTGGGAACTAAAAAGGGCAAGAAAAGGATGATAAGGGAAATAGAAATCCAAATGGGAAGTTACCTATCTGTTCATAATTAATTCAAATCTACTGGTTTGGGTAGATTATCGCTCAGGAAAGTGAGGAAATGTAGATTATGGGAGCAATATCTGAGACTTCTGAGAAAATGTAAACAATGTCAGAGTTACAAGGAGATGGAAATTATTTTAAATCATTCTAATTATTTTAATTGGAAGAGGGTAGATTCTATAAATAATAATCAATGTCCAGCTGTCTGATTCTCTGGTGAATAGTTTCCATACATATAATCTAATTGTTTTTCAAGGCATTCAATAATGTCTTTATATTCATGCACAAAAGGTAGAAAAAAATTTTATCTGAAAATGCATTCTTCATACCTGACTACTCCACATACCACATTATATCTCTCTTATACAAATCACCCCAGGCAAAAATATGCCCATTCCAGGCAATTACTCTGACAAAGCCACATTATACTCAAACTGCAGCTCTTATTCATTGACCCCAGATTGTTTTTCTAACCATTGGAATATTTTGTTAGACTCATCTGATCTCTGCTTTTTGCTTATTAGATTTAGCTTCAAAATTCATTTTGGGGTCTTAATCCCCTAAAACAGTCATTTCTGGCATTCTAAGAAAGGCAGTCCCTCTTCTAGCCCTAGCCCCAGGGAGCTAATCCATAACCAACCTCGCCATGGGAAGGGATATCATTTTGCCTATTATGCAAAGATTGCTGATTAATTATTAGCATCAATCAATATGGATATTTTCATTGATTTTTTTATATCATTTTGTTTAACATTTTTTTAATCTCTATCTTAGATGATGATACTGAAGTCATGTTTTTTATCACAGATTAAGGTAAACATCTTTAATATGCTCTGCAAGGTCTACATGGTCTGGGCTCAGTCCACAACTCCAGTCTTATCTTGTGCCATTTTTCCCTACTCTCTTCATTTTAGCCACACTTGCCTTTTTTTAGTTCTTTTAATGTGCAAAGCTCAGAGTCATGGAAAAATTTTGAGCCTCTATTTCCTCTAACCAATGCCCTTCACACACCTCAAATATACACACACAGTCAACTTTTCAGACCAAGTGGTAATTCTTGGGGCAGGGCTCCTTAACCTGAAGACTGGAACAGATTCCCCTGTGGTGGTTTGGAGCTGGTTGTACCCCAGAAAAATATGTTCTTAAACCTCATTCAGGATGGGTCTCAATCCTATTACTGGAGTCTTTTATAAAGAGAATGAAATTCAAACAGAGAAATTGAGAGAAAAACATGGGAAGCAAGAAGCTGGAGGTCAGTGTAATCTGGAAGAGAAGAGAAAGAGGACAGGAGAGGCCATCGTGTACATTGCCAAGTAACAGAGGGTCCCAGGGCAAAGGATTACTGCCATCCCCAGAATGCCAATCTAAGAAAAAAGCATCACCTTGATTGGACATTTTTCTAGTCTCAAAACCATAAGATAATAAATTCCATTGTTTAAACTAATAAATTGCATGCTATTTGATTGAGTAGCCAAAGAACTAAAACCCTGTAAATCTTCTCATGGCACCATTTCTTTTTATTCATAGCTTTTACTTTGGTTTCTAATTATAAAACATTTGTATTATCACTGATGATCACCTATATACTATAGATCATACTATATGATCATACTATAAGATATATTAAGTCAAGAACTGTAGGATACATGCTTACTATGGGGTCTGCCATACTTAGCACAGTACCTAATACAAAACAGTTACACCATAAATAACTGTTCTTTTGAAGGTTAAAGGACACAAGACTATGGAGATAGAGGATATGTTGGATGAGAGAATTAATATACAAAATAATCTTGGCAGAGTGGAAAAGTAACTACATCAAATATAGCAGGGATAAATTTAAGTCCCACTGTTAAGATCAAAAAAATAATTGTAAAAGAAAATGATGGTAGTAATTAAAAATGGTGTGTATGTATGTGCGTATGTTACTCATATAGTAAGAAACATATTTCATTTTTCTTTCTACTCTTTCCCTCTCCTTCCCACAAGAGAAAAGAAGTGTGTTGATCAGTATGATAGACAGAATCTAAATTCCATAGATGCTCATTAACAAGGGGACAAGGTCATTGCATTGGGAAAACATTTGTACCTATCTTGCTTTCTCTTTTTCTTACTTTTTTATACAATGCTGCATCCAGACCAATGAGTACTAAAGCTTCCTCCATATTGTACTATGCAGCACCCTGTCATAGTCTCAAAATTAGTTTTAACATTATAAATGCCGACACTATTTTAATTCTCAAGTGATAGCCTATATTTATGCTCAATTGACTAAGCACAGAGGATATCACTAATATTTAATTACACAGTGCGTATTCCAGCAATTATTTTTAGAATAGTTATGAGGATTAGCCATGATGAATAATAGAAGTCTGCTCAATATGATTGCTAAAGAAATGTTACAATCTTGGATTGAATTAATAATGCAAAATCTAGAATGAGAAAAAGAATAAGCACATTCTACTCAGAACTACTCAGACTATTTCTGGTACATTGTCCGGTACAGGGCACTACACTTTTATGTGTTATAATGAGAAAAACTGACATATTTTGAGACTGTATAAGATTGTTCCTAATTATTCACTGTCCTTCTTATAAGAGGACTGCACATCTCTATCTGTTTCTATGTGACTTGCAGTGCATCCCAATTTGAGTTGATTTTTTCCCTACCCATCAATGAGAAATATGGATGTAAGATTTGTTTTAACTAAAGAAATATGATCAAAAGTGATATATGGGAGTTCAGGGAAAATGGCAGAATAGAATATGTCTGCTCCAAGGAACAGCTAGAGAAGTGACAGAAAAATGACCGGGACATTAATTCCAAGGTGTAAGTAACCTGGGAGGGTCTTCTGTACCACATAGGGAGATCCTGGTTGAAAAAGCTGAAGAACTGAGACACAGAGAACTGGAGACCATCCAGCTAGTGCAAACAGCTTAACATGTTCCTTTCCAAACGGAGGCCTGGAGCCCACAGGAATGGACAGACAGGGAGATGAGGATAAGGAAGTAAGCCAAGCCACGTTCCTTGAACACGCTACACCCACGCGAGCCAGCACTTCCCTGAGACCCACGATTCCCTCCATTCCCCATGCATCTGAACCCTGTCAGCCAGTTCCCCAATGCACTCAAAGCACCCTACCCTGACCCCTCTTTTCTTCCTCCCCGTGCATTTCTGCCTCATACCCTTATCCTGCACACACGTGCACACCTGCCCCAGCCCAACCCACCTCTCCTGCATATGCACACTGTCTTGCCTCCCAAGACCCGGGCACCTGTGCCCAGCCCCTCAACCTCCACCTCCCCCTCCTTTCCCACTGCAGGTGCTCACCTTCAAACCCAGGCCACACACTCCCAACCATGGGTCATTACACAACCATGTCATGAACCCCTGAGCTCTGCAAATGCATATATCAGCATCTGGCCCCACTAGAGCAGTGCATGCAGATGTGTACATCGCCACCACAACCCCAGCACTGGACAAACGCTGATCTGCGCATCTGGGCCACAGCACCCCTAGCCTACAAAGGCACACACCAGGGCTCTGCTCCCAGACCCACACACATGCACAGCCACATTCTCCCTGCCAGGTACCAATGCATCCATGTGCTGACCTCTTGACCCCTGCACTCTACCTCCACTGCCTGTACACATATACACCCCTGCCCCAGCACAAGCGCTCTGCTCCCACAACTGGTAGGTGCTCACGTGAGTATCTCTCCTATATAGCCCCAAAGCTGCACATTCATATACCCCTGCCCCAACCTCCACACCTACTCACCTGAACTAGGGCCCTGCCCACCCTACATCACCCACCTTGGCACATATCCCGCAACCCCAGCAACTTGTGCCCCACCCATGAACACTTGCACCTGGCCCCCCTGGACTCTTCCCCCTGTGAAAAGACACACCTGCACCCTACCCTCCCTGTGCCCCAAACTCTGTGCCTTGTACCCTACACACTGTTACTCACAACACCCATACTCCATTTGCCCACTCCACATCCTGCCTGTGCACCAGCCCCTGTGCATCTGCATAGTACCCCTTTGGCCTCCTACCACACCCTACCTCTGTATCCCCCATGCTGCACACTTTTCTTATATTCCAAACCTGCATGAGCTGCACCCAGCCTCCACAGCACATTCACTGCACCTCCACAACCCCATGCCCTGCACCCCATGCTCACAGGCACCAGTGTGGTATCCCCAACACATGTCTATACCTGCCCTGCAATCCATCACCATACTGTTGCGTCCCATACCCTGCTCCACACCCAAACCACAAATACAAAGCTTTAGACTACTGAAGGAAATCAACTTCCAAAGTAACCCTATCAATATATTTACATGCCTCAAAAGCAACAGAAGATCACTAAGTATATTAAGATGTGAACAAATAAAGCTCAGTCTAATCACCAAATTAAAACACTGGAAGAGACACAGACTCTAGAAAAACTAATCAAAGATGTTCATTTAACGCTACTAAATAAAATCAGTGGGATGGCTAATGATATAAGGATATCAAGAAGACACTAGAACAGCATAAAGAGGAATCTGAAAGAATAAATAGAAAAATAGCAGCTATTACAGAGATTAAAGACACTGTAGACCAAAAATATACTAGAGATATGACAGATATGAAGAGGCAGAAGAAAGAATAGGTGAACTAGAGGACAGGACAACTGATTTCAAACTCATAAAAGAGGAAATAGCAAAAGAGAGGAAATATTTGAATTGGATATCAGGGAAATGATAGACAAAAAAAAACATGCAAATATAAATGTCATCAGTGTCTCAGAAGGAGAAGAGAAGTGTAAGGACTATGAAGATTAGTTGAGGATATAATAGGGGAAGACTTCCCAATTCTTATAAATGACATAAATGTGCAAATCAAAGAAGAGCAAGGAATGACAAATAGAATAAATCCAAATAGACCTACCCAAAGACACATACTAATCAATCTGTCAAATGTTGAAGAGAAGCAGAAAATTCTGAAAGTGACAAGAGAAAAAAATCTACTACATACAAGGGAAACCACATAAGACTGAATTTAGAGTACTCAACTGGCACTATTGAGGCGAGAAGTCAGTGGTATGATATATTTAAAATTCTGAAAGAAAATGATTTTAGCCAAGAATTCTATACCCAGCCAAACTGTCCTTCAAAACTGAGGGAGAGGTGGTTCTGTGGTAGAATGCTTACCTTCTATGTGGGAGACCCGGGTTTGATTCCCAGACCATGCACCACCACCACCACCCTCCAAAAAAAAAACAGGGAAGATATTACAATTTTCACAGATAAACAGAGCCTGAAAGAACTTGTCAAGAGACTGGCCCTACAAGAAATACTAAAGGGAGTTCTGCTGACTGAAAAAAAAAAGACAGGGGAGGGAGGTGTGGAGGAGGGCATAGAATTGAAGACTACCAGTAAGGGTAACTTAAAGGATAAAAAGAGAAAGAGGGATAAGAATATATAGATCTGAAAATAAAATCCAAAGGATAAGATGGTGGATTCAAGAAATGCCTTTTCAGTAATAACTTTGATGTTAACAGACTAAACTTATCAATGAAAAGATTCAGATTGGCAGAATGGATGAAGAAATATAATCCAATGATATACTGTTTACAAGAGACTCATCTCAGACACAAGGATACAAATAGATTGAAAGTGAAAGGATTGGAAAGGATGTTCCTTGCAAATTGTAATCAAAGGAAAACAGCAGTAGCTTATACTAATTTCAGACACAAAAGACTTTAAATGTAAAGATATGATAAGAGACAAAGAAGGACACTATATATTAATAAAAGGGACAATTTACTAAGAAGAAATAACAATCATAAACGTTTATGCTCCCAGTGAAAATCTTCCAAAGTACATGAGACAAACACTGGCAAAACTGAAGGGAATGATAGATATTTCAACAATAATAGTAGGAGATTTCAATACACCACTCTCCTCTATAGACAGGACAACCAGACAGAGGATCAACAAGGAAAGAGAGAACTTAAACAGTTTGATAAGTGAATTAGATCTAACAGATATATACATAGCTTGTTACACCCCAAAACACTAGGATATACATTCTTCTGTAGTGCTCATGGACCATTCTGCAGGATAGATCATATGCTAGGGTACAAAACAGGTCTTGTTTCAATTCAAAAACATTAAAATTATTCAAGCACTTTCTGTGACCACAAGGGAATGAAGTTAGAAATCAATAACCACCAAAGAATGAGAATTTTCCCAAATATAAGAAGATTAATTAACACACTCTTAAACAACCAGTGGGTCACAGAAGAAATTGCTAGAAAAATTGGCAGCTATCTGGAGATGAATGAAAATGAGAATACAACATATCAGAACTTATGGGAGGCAAAGGCTGTGCTGAGAAGGAAATTTATTGCCCTGAATGCCTATATTTAAAAAAGAGAGAAAACTGAGGACTTAACTGCTCACCTGGAGGAACTGGAGAAGGAACAGCAAACTAAGCCCAAGCAAATAAAAGTAGAGAAATAACAAAGATTAAAGCAGAGTTAAATGAATGGGAGAACAAAAACAATAAAACCAAAAGTTGGTTCTTCAAGAAAATCAATAAAATTGATGGTCTACTAGCAAGTCTGAGAAAGAAAAAATGAGAGAGGATTCAAATAAAGAAAATCAGAAACAAGAGGGGGGTCGTTACTATAGACCTTGAAGAAATAAAAAAAAATCATAAGAGGATACTATGAACAACTATACGCCAACAAACTAGACAACTTAGAAGAAAGGGACAAATTCCTGGGAACACATGAACAAGCCACACTGACTCAAGAAGAAATAGTAGATCTCAACAAACCAATCACAAGCAAAGAGATTCAATCAGTCATCAAAAATCTTCCTACAAAGAAAAGCCCAGGGCCAGATGGCTTCACAAGGGAATTTCATCACACTACCTAACTCATTTTATGAAGCTAATATCCCTTTAATACCAAAACCTAGTAAAAATGCTACAAGAAAGGAAAATTAGAGGCGAATCTCCCTAATGAATGGAGATGCAGAAATTCTCAACAAGATATTAGCAAATTGAATCCAACAACACATTCAAAGAACTATAAATCACCACCAAGTGGGGTTTATGTGAGGTATGTACAGATGGTTCAACACAAGAAAATCAATTAATATAATACAGCACATTACAAAATCAAAAGGTAAAAATCATATGATCACCTTGATTGATGCTGAAAAAGCATTCAACAAAGCTCAACATCCTTTTCTGATAAATGCACCTCAAAGGTAGGAATCAAATGTAAATTCTTAAAAAATATAAAGGTCATTTATGAAAAAACCACAGCCAGCATCATCCTCAATGGTGAAGACTGAAAGTTTTCCCCCTAAGATCAGGAATGAGACAAGCATGCCCTCCGTCACCACTATTATTCAACATTGTTCTAGAAGTTCTAGCTAGAGCAATCAGACAGTAAAATTAAATAAAAGGCATCCAAATTGGAAGGGAAGAAGTAAAACTTTCATTATTTTCAGAAGACATGATACTAAATGACATGGTACTATACTTGGAAAATCCTGAGAAAACTAGAACAATGTTACTCATGCTAATAAATTCAGCAAGATAACAGGATATAAAATTAATGTGCAAAAATCAGTAATGAGGGCGGCTGCCGTGGCTCAGCAGGCAGAGCTCCGACCTGCCATGCTGGAGGTCTGGAGTTCGATCCCTGGTGCCTCCTGCCCATATGCAAATTAAAAAAAAAAAATCAATAATGAATACACAAAGGATGATCTAACTGAGGAGTTAATTAAGGAAAAAGTTCCATTCAAAATAGCAAATAGAAGAGTCAAGCATCTAGGAATGAACTTAACTAGGGATGTAAAGGACTTGTACACAGAAAACTATATAACATTGCTAAAAGAAATCAAAGATCTAAATAGGGGAAAGGACGTTTCTTGCTCACAAATTAGAAGGTTAAATGTAGTTAAGATGTTAATTCTTCTCAAATTGATCTACAGGTTCAATGCAATACCAATAAAAATTCCAACAACCTATGTTGAAGACTTGGAAAAACTAGTTACCAAATTTACCTGGAAAGGAAAGAGATCTTGAATAATTAAAGGCATCCTAAAAAAAAAAAAAAAAAAAAAAAAATGAAGTGGGGAGAATTAACACTTCCTAATTTTAAAACTTATTGTAAAGCAACAGTGGTTAAAACAGCATGGCACTGGTATAACAACAGAAATATTGGCCAAAAGAATCAAATCAAGAGGTCAGAAATAGACCACCAAATCTATAGACAACTGATCTTTGACAAGGCCTCCAAATACACTAACTGGGACAAAAAAATTTTTTTAAATAAATGGACATGGGGGAACTGGACATCAATAGCCAAAAGAATGAAAGAGGACCCTTACCTTACACGCTATACAAAAACAAACTTAAACTGGATCAAACACCTAAATATAAGAACCTAGAAGAAAAGGTAGGGAAACATCCTCAGGATCTAGTAATGGGAGGTAGCTTCCTAAATTTTACACCCAAAGCACAAGCAACGAAAGAAAAGAATAGATAAATGTGAACACATCAAAATCAAATACTTTTGTGCCTCAAAAGACTTTGTCAAAAAGGTAAAGGTGTAGCCAACTCAATGGAAGAAAATATTTGGAAATCACACAAATCATATGACTCAACAACAAAAGAGCAAACAAACTATTTATAAAATGGGCTAAAGATTTGAATAGGCATTTCTGAAGAACAAATACAGATGGCTAAAAAAGTACATGAAGAGATGCTCATTTTCATTGGCTATAAGGGAAATACAGATCAAGGCTACAATGAAATCCCACCTCACACCTATAAGAATGGCTGCTATTAAACAAACAGGAAACTACAAACGTTGGCAAAGATGTGGACAAATTGGGACATTTATGCAGTGCTTGTGGAAATGTATAGTGGTACACCCTGTATGTAAGACAATTTGGCAGTTCCTTAGGAAACTATTGAGTTGCCCTATGATCTGGCAATACCCTACTTGGTTTATACCCGGAAGAGTTAAAAGCAGTAACAGAAACAGACATGTGCGCACTGATGTTCATAACAGCATTATTCACAATCACCAAAAGATGGAAACAATCCAAATGCCCATCAAGAGATGAGTGGATTAGCAAAATGTGGTATATACATACGATGGAATATTATGCACCAGTAAGACAAAATGATGTTCTGAAATACATGACAAGATGGATGAGCCCTGAGGACATAATGCTGAGTAAAATAGGCCCGACACAAAAGGATAGATACAGTATGATTCCACTTTTATAATTATGGTAAAGATAAAATCAGAGGCTTATAATACAGAATATAGGGGACCTAGAGATACACAGAAGCTAGAGATTGGTGAACTGTTAGCTAATGAGGTTGAACTTAAATGTAAGGGAATAGATAGAAGTTAGGGCAGTTCACTAGTGGGTCCACAAGTAATATTACCATACTGAAAGTGAACATGATTGAAAGGGGTTATAGACCCATGTGTCCCACCGATTAACACTGCAAATATAAACAAGTTCTTGCATGAACTACTGCAGAGATATGAATCTTGTACAAAGAGTGTGTAAGTTTGGAGTATAAGGGGAAAGCTGCTATTGAATGCTTTGGCTATTTTTAACAGGAAAACATCAACAGTACCACAGTAACACCAGGGGACAATAATGGAGGAAGGGACAAGAAGTAAGGGGAGGTTTGGATTTTCTATTTGGTGAGGGTGTGTTCATTGGTTATCTTCCTCTTGGAAACAATGCAGTTATCTAAAAGTGAGAGTACTGATGGACTGTTGACTTTGGACATTAATACATGAAGGCCTATGAATGGAGGTGGCAGAATAATGCAGCGACTGAAAAGTAGATTGGTGAATGATAGTATTTGCATATAATCGAATATTGTGCTGCTACAGAAAAGAACAAAGTTGTGAGGCATGCAACGCTGTGAATGAACCTGTAGGACATTTGGTAAGGCAAAATAAGCTAAAAGCAAAAGAGTAAATATTGTATGGTCTCATTTAGAAAATACTTATAAGACAACAGAGCCTAGATTGTTTAAGCTCTTATAGCAGTCACATTTAGTCCAGAGTGGTAATTGTTATCTCTGGATTTTGAGAGGCTTTTTTATACATGTATAACCTGGTACATAGAAAGAAGAACGAAATTGATTGGGTCAAGATTAAAGTAATTCAGAATACAGGAATAAGGAAGACATTGTCTGTGTTTTAAAACTTCATCTACTCTTTGAGACCAAAGGAAGAAAATTTATTTTGTCCAGAACCCAAATTTCCTGTAGCACATAATCTAACTCAACCTGTCTGAATAGATCATTTAAACAATCCTAACACAGGAATCCCAGAAGAAGAATGACGGTCCTTAATCCTGTATAGCTGAATGTAATCCTGGATAATTCCCTGAGTATATTAAGCAGAAAATCAAAAAGTATTGTCAAAGTCCCTTGAGGGGTGGGAGAAAAAAGAACTATTACTTTGCCACTGGGGAAACCCCTGATACTGTGTCAAACATTAGGCATGCCCAAATCAATAGGCCAAGCCCCGATATTGAGGCTTGCTCTTGTGAAGCTTATGTATGCAGCAAAGAAGCTTAGCCTACCTATAGGTATGTCTAAGAGTTACTAAGAGTTACTTCTGGAGGCCCTCTTTTACTGCTCAAATGTGGCCTCTCTCTCTCTCTTTCTCTCTAAGTCCAACTCTGCAAGTGAAATCATTCCCCTCCCCCATGACACGACATCCAGGGGTGAAAATCTCTCTGGCAACATGGAAGATGACCCCCAGGGATGAGCCTGGCCCATGGGAACAACAATGCCATCCTGACCAAAAGGGGGAAAAGAAGTGTAACAAATAAGGTATCAGTGGCTGAGAGAGTTCAAATAGAGTCAAGAGGCTACTCTGGAGGTCACTCTTCTGCAAGCTTCAGTTAGACATTACTACGTATGTAGTAATAGCTTGCCAGACCCCAAACAAAACCATTCCTGCCAAATCTGAAGTACGCCTAGGGCGTTATATAAGATTCTAAAGTTTCATGCATTAGGTAACTTTCCAGAAACCCACAACCTCCAGATGGGTCCCTAGACTAGATAAGTCCTGAAATGCAGAGGGGCAGCCTCTCCAGAATACCAACTGGTTCCAACCACCTACTCTATATTATCAATGGCCCCTTACCAACATGAAAAAGTTAGAATGGGTTTAGCCCAAATACCCCTAAAAAGTGGGAGAAAGATCAAAGGTGATGGTGGAGTTATACAGAGAAAGTAGGGTTTAAGAAATGAGTATGATATTGCTGAATCATTATATTGATATTTCCTTTAGTCTCCAGAATCTTAGGCAGCTAGAAGTAAAAACCTAAAATTGTGAAATTGTAATCATATCAAACTCTGAAATCTGTTCTACAAGTAATTGCTGCGATGTGCTTTGAAATTTATTGCTTTTTTGTACATATGTTATTTTTCACAAAAAGAAAAAATGATCCATTGCGATGATAAATGCACAGCTATGTGATCATATTGTGAACCACTGATTATATACTTTGGATGATTGCATGATATGTTAATATACAACATGCATTAATGAAAAGAAGTGATCCATGCCACTTCTGAGCAAATGCTTCACATTTTCCTCCTCTGTTAGGAGATTGGACTGTCTAAGTGGCCACTCCTTTAGCCTGAGTCCTAAAATGAAGTTATATGGAGAAGAGCTTCAGCAAATCCATAGCTGGCTGTTTTGTGAGTAAGAAATTAATCTTTATTGTTGAAAACACTAAAATTATGGAGTTGTTTGTTACCTCAACAAAGCCGAGGGAAAGCTGATGGATACAGACAGCCTGAATAATTAAAGACTTTGAAACCATTTCATATTAGGAATGTTTGAAGAACTGTGATGGTCCATTTGTTGAAGAAAAGATGTGAAGGGACCTCGTGCACACTTTAAATATTTAATGAGTGGTAAAGTATAAGAGTAGTAGAACTCTTCTGACCATTCTCATATAGGTCCAATTAGGCCCAATCATTGGAAAATTTAGGGAGACCTATTTCAGCCCAATATGTGAAAGAACTTTCTAACAGGCCCAGATGTTCTACATAAAATTGGCAGTTTTAATATACTTAGAGATTTTCCTGACATTGGCAATATCAAAGAGCTCAATATATTTGGAGTTGGGAAGTGGGGTTAAAAGGATATAATGGTTCAAATTTGGCCACTTTTTAAAAGTTAATGTTAATCTTTATCTAAGTAGTACATTTTTAAAGTAAAATAGTACATGACATTTATAACAAAACATAGGGATTCCATCCCACCTTCCCCAAGTCCCAAAGACATACTACCCATTATATCTAGGTTTTCTCCCTTTGTTCTATTCTGTTCAATCAATGCTGTTTATGAACAGCAGTGATTAAAGACAGCAAAGGATTTATTTAAATAAGTCATGGGATTCCAAATTAACAATGACTTAGACCATGTATGGCAGTGGAATATAAGAAATATGTATCATTCACAAAGATTTAAATATTTAAACCAAAATAATAGCATTTTAATTTAAACTGTGGAATTACAAATGCAAAATTGTTTTTTTCTCCTAATATTATTCAAAAATAAAACAGTCTTACAAATAGGTATACAAAGATTTATAAAATAGTTCTGCATTTTTTACAGGTAGAATATGATTTCTACTTCACTTATAAGTATAGGGTGTATTTGTAGACCTTAGCATGACAACTGGTAGGACATTTGACTGATTCAAATTTTCCTATCTCTTGTAGAATTTGTAAATTATAGAATTTTAATATTAAGATGAACAAACTATTTAAAAATTGATGAGCCACTTCTTAGACGATTTTTCATGTTTGTGTTCATCAGAAAAAATAAGAACTATTTAATGAAATAAGTTTTACTTTTGGTACTTATTTTGGAAAACAAACTCAGTTCCATCTTAAATAACTAACAATGTTAAATTGTGACTGTCAAAATTTGCTTCATATATTAATTTTTAGTTACCATAGAATTTAATGCTTAGTTTTATCACACAGTGTAATTTCTTTTTTGAAGTAGGTGGTGCACAAATATTTAATGTTTATTAAATTTTAACAATAAGTTTAGTGACCACAAGAATCTGTATTTTTTTTTTTTAACATGGGCAGGCACTGGAAATCGAACCCGGGTCCTCGGGCATGGCAGGCAAGCATTCTTACCTGCTGAGCCACCATGGCCCAGCCAAAAATCTGTATTTTTGAAGTGTGAACAAGATCTCAGAATCATGTCTGAAATTTCAAAGTATTCAGCATGAGCAACTTTAATACATTTTTGGAGACACAAGAAAATTTTCTTAGAGCCTCAGATTTATAAATTCAATAATTTTATGACCAAAAATTTATAAATTCAAATAAAACTCAGTTGTTGATAATTTGAGAAAGAGATTTTACAGTATCATTTTCACATTACTAATTATGTCTCTTTTCCACCAAGAAATTTTGACTAAAATACCCAACAAATATGTTCTTTTAATCCATTCTTACACTTTATACTCATAACAAACCCAAAAAGGAGTACACTAATTGAAACAGTAAAATTTGATTTGATTTTCCCTCTTTTTGGTTAACTTTCTTTAAGTTTTTTATCCTTTATCCTCAATGAAATAGATTTCATTTGGTGGGAAACTATTTTAGAAGAAACTGAGTAGCTCTGGCAATTAAACATGATAGCATGTTCTAATAATAAACTGCAGTTTCTATTAGAGTTTAAATTTACAGTATTTGCCATACTTAATTAAACAAGAAGTTAAGAAATAAATCTTATATAATTTATATTTCTAATTTGTTATTCCTATTTAGCATTTACAAAATCACAACTTTGGAAACAATTTTCCATAAAATTGCTTTTTTTTCTTCAAAATTAAGAGAGATTTTTACATAATGAACATTAAATAGTGTGTTATTTTAAATCAGTCTCTCCACATTATACTTAGGACAAGTCCACAGGGGAGTGACTAGTTGTTTTGGCCATTTCCTAGCAAATTGGCTTTTTTTGAAAAAAAAAAAAAATAACTGAAACTCATTAGAGTTTAAGAAAGAGTCAAAATACAAGAAGAAAAAAATCAGAAATAATGAAGATAAGACACAGATATCCTTGGCTCTAGCCTCATGCAAGTTACTTATTTAGACCAATGAGAAATTTAGAAAAAAATGAAATATATTTGATTTAGACTTGAAATGGGCATGTACAATGTGACTTGCTCTTTACTAACTTTGCCAGTGCCAGAACATGCCCAGTAACCAAGTAAGCCTTTTGGAGAATGAGAGATACATGGAGGAGGGCTAAGTTACCCCAACTACCCCCAGGATGGCCAACCTAGATCAGCCAACAAGCAGGGGGCTCCCAACACATGAGCTAGCCCAGGCAAGACAGTTGAGCCTACTCATCAACCCCCAGCACTGCCGAGATGTATAAGCAATAAACACATACAGCTTTAATGCCTTCAAATTTTAGGGTAGTTTGTTACATACTAAAAATTAATAATAATACCAGATGATTTGTGATTATTAGATTCAAATTTTGGATATTCCAAAGTATAATTGGAACATTAACTCTAATAAAATAGTTCTAACATAATACTATCACTAAAGAAGCCTACTCTCACAAAATAAGTGACAAAGAAAACCATCTTAGCTCCAAATATACTTTGAATATGAATATATATTTTATATATAAAGTATATTTCACATATACTTTATATAACCATAAATTTGATTATATCTAGTCATATATACATTAGGAATTCTGAGAGTCAGTATAATTTAATTGAAAATCATGCATGGGCTTTGGTTATAGACAGGCCTGAATTCAAATCTGTTTCTGCCATTTATTATTACTATTAGTTTATTACTATTACTTGTTCATTTATTATGGCTATGGTAAAATAATTTAAACTTTCTGTGCTCCATTTTTCTATCTGTAAATTGGGATTAAAATTTATTCCATATGATTAAAAGTGAGGCTTAAATGAACTACAGGAAGGCGAATCAGTCATTACTGAATCCATTAATTTATTCATTCAACAAATATTTATTGAGAATTTACCATACACCAGGCATATTCTAATGATATGGCATGATTTAATCAGACAACGTTTTTCCCTTATGGAGTTTGTATTCTAGCAATAAGAGATTGATAATAAACAAATGAATGTGTAAATATTAAATATATGAGACGGAAAAGTACCACAGATAACTTCGGAGAGACAGTGAGGAGACAGAATATGCAGATCCTTGTAGGCTATCATAAGGACTTTGCTTTTTAATTTAAAGATTAGAACTTATTAGAAGTTTTGAGCCAAGGTATATTATGAGACTAGACAGTAGGGCAAGGGAAGAAGTAAGACTATTATGAAATGTTTGCAAAGATACAGCTAAGATAAAGACTTGGAGACTTTGGAGAAACAAACCTGGGATGGAGACAAAAAAGCAGAAGGAATAAGAGTGCCAGTATGGGCAGCAGAACTTAAGCATATGGTGTCTGTGTTGAGAGGGCTGCAAAAACACGATCATCAGGACAGGCGAGGGCTATGAAGTTGCTGAGTGTCAGTACATTCTGGGAACATGGCTGTTATAGCATATCACCAAATGCCCTTTCACCCACATAATTCACCACAAACAGCAAGAGAGACATTCCTCCTGCAAAGCCCTCTACTAAGAAAGTGCAACATAATTCTCATTGTAAAGGAAAAATGCTTAAGTGATTTTCGTATGCAGAATATATATTAGAGGATGAATATGGAGCTGAGGTAAAAAAAATTGATAACTGACACATGCCACAAGAATTATTTAGATAAATAGTAAATAGCACAATAGTTACTATCACTCTTATCAGAGAACTTCTTAGTTAAATAACTTTAATAGGAAGAATATATCCCTTTTGAACAATAAATGCAGATAGAAATCCAGACAATAAGAAAAGAGTAATAGAGTATTTGAAGATTAGGCTGCATCATAAATAGTTTTGTAGAATTGTTTAGATTATTACCTTCAAAACATTAAATAAAATAACCCTATCAGCATAGATGTAATTTGTACTCATTTAATTTTATTTAGGCCACAAATTTTGAAAGAAAAAATTCTATTTTGGAATTCTTCTCAAATTTGTAAGGAAGCCCAAAAATTCAACAAAAATACTCCAGAAACAAACAGGTGATTATAGCCAGGTTGCAAGACACAAGGTTAATATTTTTAAAAGTCAATTGTTTTCCAACATACCAGCAATGAACAATTGGAATTTGACATTTAAAACACCACTTGCATTACTGAAAAAAAAAAGAATACTTCAGCATAAATCTAACAAAATAGGTACAAGATCTGTATAAGGAAAATTACAGAATTATAATAAATAAAATCAAAGAAATTCTAAATAAATGGAAAGATGTTCATGGATAGGAAGACTCTATTGGTGAAATGTCAGTTCTTCTTCTCAACTTATCTATAGATTCAGCCCAATCTAAATTCCAGCAAGTTACTTTGTGAATATCTACAACCTGACTTCAAACTCAATGGAAAGGCAACAGACCAAGAATAGCCAATACAATATCAAAGAAGAAAATGAAAGAAGGACTGACTCTAATCAACTTCAAGACTAAAATTACAAGAGAATATGGTGTTAGTGAAAGGACAAACAGATCAATGAAACAGAATGGAGAGCCCAAAGATAGACCCACAGAAACAGTCAGTTGATTTTTGACAAAGGAGCAAAGGCAATTCAATTGAGAAAAGCAAGTATTTTCAACATATGGTGCTGAAACAACTGGGCATTTACATGCAAAAAAGAATCCAGATACAGAACTTACAGTTTTCACAAAAATGGATCATGGACCTAAATGCAAAATGTAAACTGTAAACATTCTAGAATGTAGCACAGGAGAAAATCAAGGTGAACTTTGGTTTGGGGATGAGCTTTTAGTACAAAACCAAAAGCATTATTCATGAAAAAAAATTTGTTGTTAGACTACATTAAAATTAAAAACATCTTTACAAAAGACACTATGTTAAAACAATGAAAAGGCAAGCCACAGACTGGGAAAAAATAAATATAAATAACATATTAGAGTTCTTGCCTGCCATGTCAGAGACCTGGGTTCGATTTCCAGTGCCTGCCCATGCAAAAATAAACAACATATCAGATAAGGGACTTATGTTCAAAATATATGGACAGCTGTTAAAACTCAACAATAAGAAATCAAAAAACACAATTTTTAAAACAGGCAAAACATCTGAAGAGACACTTCAAAAAAGATATATAGATAACAAATATGCATATGAAAAGATGTTCAACATCATATGTCATCAGGGAATTTCAAACCTAAACAACAATTAGATACCAATGTATACCTTTTAGAATGGCTACAATCCCAAAGCACTGATAACAAATGCTGATAAGGTTATAGGGCAATAGGAACGCTCATTCATTGCTCATTCATTGTAGGAATGCAAAATAGTACAATCACTTTGTTATTTGGTAGACAGTTTGGCAGTTTCTTACAAAGACTTACACAGTCTCACCATATGGTCCAGCAATTGTGCCCCTTGGTATTTACCCAAATATGTTGATAACTTATGTATACACAAAACCTGCCCAGGTGAAACAACTGATTTTCCACATGAAATAGTGAAGTTGGGCATCCACCTCATACCATATGCAAAAATGAACTTAAAATGGATTGATGACCAAAATATAAGAGCTAAAACCATAATACTCTTTAAAGAGAATAAAGAGTAAGTCTTCTTGATACTGGATTTGGCAATGGATTCTTAGATATGACAGAAAAAGCATGAGTAACAAATGAAAAAATAGACAAATTAGACCACATCAAAATTTAAAACTTTCATATGTCACAGAACATTACCAAGAAAGATCCTATCCATACTTATAGAATGGGAGTAAAAATTGTTGCTGATCATATATCTTATAAGGGTTTCATATGCAGAATAAATGATGAAATTCTACAGCTCAACAACAAAAAAGACAAGTTAAAAAACAGGCAAAGGACTTGAACAGACATTTCTCTAAAGATACTCAAGTGACCAATAAACACATAAGAAGATGTACAACATCATTAGCCAAATACAAATCAAAACCACAATGAGATACCACTTCAATTCCACTTGAACGACTATTATCAAAGTAATGGAAAATAACAAGGGTTGCAGGGGATGCAGAGAAATTGGAACTCTGCATTGCTGGCAGGAATGTACAGCTGCAGTGGAAAACAGCTTGGCACTTCCTCAAAAAATTAAACATAGAATTATCATATGACACAGCAACTCCACTCCTGGGTATATAATCAAAAGAACTGAAAACAGCATCTCAAACAGATACTTGTACACCAATATTCATAGCAGCATAATTCACAATGCCAAAAGGTGGAAACAACACAAGTATACATCTACAAATGAATGGATAAACAAAATCTACATAAACTCATTGGAATGTTATTCGGCCATGAGGAGGAATGAAGTTCTGAGACATCTGTAATATGATGAACCATAAAACATGTTGAGTGAAATAAGTAAGCACATAGGAAAAATACTGTATATTGTTGCTTATATGAGACATCTAGAAATAGCAAATTTATAGAGACAGAAAGGAGATGAGAGATTATGAGGGAATGGGGAGAATGGAAAAGCAGTTTTGCCTTCTCAGGTATAGAATGTAAATAAAAAAAAAATTTTAAAACACAATGAAAAATAAACCAAATAAATAAAATAAAAATTTACATTTTAAATAAAGTAAATAAGATATAGAAGCAAAGATGATATTTGCAATAACTTTTTACTTGATATTTTAAGAATGCACAAAGTTTTGATAGTTAACCAAATGGTATTTAAGATACATTAACTTACAGCATAAACACAGGCTTTACAATGATTATATGGATCCTTCATTTACATATACCTGTGGTTAAGCTAACTAAGATATCCATTTTTGGTGGTTCTGAGTATATTGTTAGTTTTCTTAAGTAAGAATATTAAAAAAAACAAAGATATAGACTGATTATGGTTAATTGTTCTTTAAGCCAAAAAATATCTCTACTGATTTTTTTTTTTTTTTTTTTGCATGGGCAGGCACTGGGAATTGAACCTGGGTCTCCGGCATGGTAGGCTAGAACTCTGCCTGCTGAGCCACTGTGGCCTGCCCTCTCCACTGATTTTTAAGAATAAAGTGTCTTATGTGCTAAAACTGAAAAATTGTATTTCCAAATTTCTTAAAAATGTATACTATTTTTCAATTTATTATTTTTATTTTAAAATAACTTCTATAGTCTAGATGCTTTCACGTAAATTCAATAAATATATTTCATCCATATGCCTTTTCTGTTTCAGGGAAATAAATATATATCCCTTAGAAAAGCCATGTTTTAATCAAAATCCCATTTCATAAAGGTAAAATAATCCCTATTCAGCACTGTATGTTTGAAACTGTAATCAGATCATCTCCTTGGAGATATGATTTAATCAAGAGTGGTTGTTAAACTGGATTAGGTGATGACATGTCTCCACCCATTTGGGTGGGTCTTGATAAGCTTCTGGAGTCCTATAAAAGAAGAAACATTTTGGAGAATGAAGGAGATTCAGAGAGAGCAGAGCAGAACAACATAGCCACGAGCAGCAGAGTCCACCAGCCAGTGACCTTTGGAGATGAAGAAGGAAAATGTCTCCTGGGGAACTTCATGAAACAGGAAGCCAGGAGAAGAAGCTAGCAGATGATGCCATGTTTGCCATGTGCCCTTCCAGATGAGAGAGAAACCCTGACTGTGTTCACCATGTGTCTTTCCAAATGAGAGAGAAACTCTGACTGTGTTCACCATGTGCCTTCTCACTTGATAGAGAAACCCTGAACTTCATCGGCTTTCTTGAACTAAGGTATCTTTACCTGGATACCTTTGATTGGACATTTTTATAGACTTGTTTTAATTGGGATATTTCCTTGGCCTTGGTAAACTAGCATCTGATTAAATTCCCCTTTTAAAAAGCCATTCTTTTTCTGGTATACTGCATTCTGGCAGCTAGCAAACTAGAGCAGTTATACTTTCAGTCATGCATTTATTTGATTGATTTGACAATAAAATTTCAGTTGATGTTATTTCTAGCATTGATGTTAAAATAATTATATCATATTATAACCAAACATTACAGTATTCAGAGTTCATTTCACACAGAGAAACATTCACATTTCTTTAAGAATTTAAAATTTTAGAGAAAATATATTCAATATAAAGCACAGCCTTTAGTATTCAGGGTATTCCATTCACACATCAAAGAGTAACAGAGGAAATTGAAATCACCGATTTTATTATTTTACCACTTAAAATAGTTTAATTTAGAAAGCAAAATCATCCTCTAAATGGATGTTATTCAGATTGCAACACTCAAAAAAATCTTAAAGCACACATTTCATTACTAGAATTGTTATATTTATTACTTACCAGGATATATACAAATATTAAATGTAAAAAATTCATATTTAATTGGATAGTTATTTTTAAATTGTTACCTTCTTTTAAAGCAATTGAAAGTATGTTAGCAAAAAATAGGAAATTTTTTATGATGAAATTGATATAATTATACTTTTCTTTGAAAAGTTCAATTAAAGAACCAAAATATCTCTAGTTTAATATTACAACATGTATTACATGATACAGGAAGTGCAAGAAAGAATAGTATAGCACAATTCCCCACCCTCAAATTACTCACTATCCATTGGGGAAAGGTAGGCATATACAAAACTAACAATAACCAGAGAGACTATAATAAATGCCATAATAGAGCTTCAGTGGTCATACCTTTCTCCTTTTAGGCAAGTTAGTGTTTTATTTATATGTTGTATCAAAATACGGTTTTAGTTTTGTAGCACTTTTCAACAGCCATGAATACTTTTATTCCATTACATATGAAACATACAAATTGTAACATACTCTTGGAGTAATTTCTGTTACCCTCATTTCATTTTGTAGTCTTCCTACTGTCTTGAGTTTTAAGTAATTTTGGCATAAGCCCATATTTTACAATCTCATAGATCCAGGATCTGCCTACCATCTCTACAAATTCTATTACTTAACTCTTTTAGATTCTGTCTTTCTCTATTTCTATGATCCAGTAAGCCATTTAATTTTTCTCACCCTCATCACTATTTCTCAGTTCTACCATTTGCAGGTTTGCATGAGAAATTGAGGCACACCAAACACATCATGGTTGTATTTTTGTTGAAAATGATTAGGTTCACAGTGACGGATTAGGACCCAAATCAGGGTTTCTGCTATTTTCTCTCATTTTGCTGGTCCCAACTTTCTTTTGAGGGTTCTTGAATTACTATAAAAGTTAGGACAAATTTCATTTGTATATAACTGAAAACCCAAAAGAAAAGTGAATTTTATCTCTTCCTCACAAAAATAGAGTAGAAATAGGCAGTCCAAGATTGTAGCATTTGCACTGGCCTTATGAGGAACCCAGCTTCTACCCATCTTCCTCTTCCACTGTACGTGGACTGTATATTTTAACCTCAAATCAGATTTTGATGCAAAAGTGGCTGCTGGAGCTCCAGGGAGAAAAAAAAAGAAGAGGTGGAAAGGGCAAAAAGAATCCTCTGTCAGCTGTCTTTCTCCACTTTAAGGTCTCCTCTCTCTCTCTTTCTCACTCACACACACACACATACACACACACACACACACACACACACACCACAGTAATGTCTAAACTTGGACAAAGGGGACTATATCTTGTGTCTTTTAGCTGGATACAACACTACTCTGAATAGAATAAGGAAATTCAAAATGAAAGAAGTCCATTCTATCATCTTCTTATAATAGAGAAAAGGCATGGTAAATGGAAAAGGATATAAAGCATATCACAGAGAAAGAGAAGGGAATTTATTGGAAATAAAAAGAGATGAAGTAAAGTGAATGTGGTCCTTGGAGAATAGTCCTTCAGTATACAGAAAATCTGACTGAGGGATAAAGGTGAAGAGAACAGGATTAAAATGAGGCAGTCATTTATTTATCACCTGCTGTGTACCAAGTACTACACTAGATTACAGAATATACAAAGGTAAACAAGACAGATGCATTCCCAATTTTCATGGAATTCATTCTATTGGACACATTGAGAGAAATAAAATCACAATGACTATAAATAATTTGCTGGAAAACCACAACACAAAATAAAATGGCCCTCAACAATGGCATTATGGCAGCAAAGCAAAATGAAATGTCAAAATCTCACTAACACTTTAGAGAAGGAAGAGTCTTTAAAATTGCTAGAAACAATACAGTAAAGGAATCAGTATCCATTATTACCCTGTTAGTATATGTAAAATGTCATTGACGTTTTCAATTTTAATGAGCTGTTTCTATTTTTTTTTAGTAAAAATCAGAAAAATAATTGGTTATAAACAAACATACATTTGTGTATAAATAAAACATACTTACTATGATTATTGTTCTAAGTTAACCCCATAAGGTAGTGTGCTGATTTGAAAGGATTTAATACCCTAGAAAAGCTGTATTTAATCCTAATCAATCTTGTGGGAGCAATGGTTTCTTCTAATCCCTATTCAGTACTATAGGTTGGAAACTTGATTAGGTTATCTCTACAGAGATCTGACTCGACAATTGTGGGTATTAACCTTGATTAGATGGAGACATGTCTCCAACCATTCTACATGGGTCTTGATTGGTTTACTGGAATCCTATAAAAGAGGAGACATTTTAGAGAGAGTTCCTATTGAGAATGAGGAAAAAACAGCAGAACCACAACAGAATGATGAGTACTACAAAGTCCACCAGCCAGCGGCCTTTGGAGATGAAGAAGGAGAATGCCATTGGGGAGCTTCATGGAGCAAGAGGCCTAGAGAGGAAGCTAGTAGATGTCATCATGCTCACCATGTGCCTTTCCAGTGGCAAGAGAAACCCTGTACTTCATCAGCCTTCTTGAGCCAAGGTATCTTACCTGGATGCCTTAATTTGGACATTTTTATAGATTTGCTTTATTTGGGACATTTTCTCAGCCTTAGAGCTGTAAACTAGCAACTTATTAAATTCCCCTTTAAAAAAGCCATTCTGTTTCTAGTAGAATGCATTTTGGCAGCTAGCAAACTAGAACTGGTAGGTACTAATATTATAACTCAATTATTCAGAAAAGAAAGTTGAGTAACAATTTATTAGGCAATAATCTCACTATGGCTAGTAAGTGGTGGAGCCGAGATTCAGTTCTAGGAAACTGACTCCAAAGTTTGTGCACTTTGTCATTTCATTCAGCTTCCTCTCCATTGTTCATTTATTAGTCTCCCTCACCTTATTTCCTACTCCTATTAGTTTTCATTTTTTTACTATTAAATTTTATTTAACCCTAGCAACTATAAAGGGATAACTCTCTAAACAAAATATTATAGGGAAAAGAAAAGCTCAGAATAAGGAGTTAGGAGAACAAAGTATTATTTGGTGAGATCTGTCAAGTGTGTGGAGGAAGTGACATTAAATATGTTACTTAAATGATGGGTAGGATTTCAGTAGAAGATACTGATGAAAGCTCATGTCCCTATAGGGACAAAATACCTGCAAGAAGCATTAAAGCCATTAATATCTACACTTCAATAAATCCAAACAGATCAAATACAGAAAGATTATCTTTGAAATATCTCCAAAAGATAAAGATGTTCTTTATTATTATTTCTATTATTTTTCTATTTAGTGGGATTTGGAGAAGTAATATTGTAAAACTAAAAGAGCACTGGAATTCATGTAAAAAACCCTAGAATTTTGTGCTGATTCTTTTTTACAAACTTTAGGAGCTGTAGGAAAATAATGTCTATTAATCTTTTCTAACTCACAAGTTTGTTTTAAGAATTAAAGGAGAAAATGTCTGTAAAAGCACTTTGAAATCTATTAAGTACTATCTAGATGGGCAGTCATAACCAATATCATTATTCATGAGCTCAACAAGTACAGGTTGGGGCTGATCACACCACTAGATTGTAACACACTGGAGAAGTGATCCAGAAATAACTCAGCGGAAATTCAGTGCCTGACGCTCCTATCTAGCCCAAGGGAAGAACACTGTTG
Organism: Myrmecophaga tridactyla; assembly: GCA_004026745.1. Taxonomy (NCBI): domain Eukaryota; kingdom Metazoa; phylum Chordata; class Mammalia; order Pilosa; family Myrmecophagidae; genus Myrmecophaga; species Myrmecophaga tridactyla. The sequence continues at coordinate 3,218 of PVIY010012254.1, read as the reverse complement.
GGCCGCCGGTCTGTGACTCAGACAGCATTAACAGCTGACTGTATGGGTTGGTTAGTTTCCTCCCTGTCAATGTTTAGCCAAAATTGCATTTAAAAAAAAAAAAGTCATTCCTTCTGGATCAAACTGAAAGCTCTTATCTAATTCCGACTTAAAAATAGAAGCCACGAGACAATTCAGTCATATCTCCCAGGCTACATAACGTTCAGCCAAAGAATACCAGTTCCTATCAGGTATCTCCTATGTGGACTCTGCTATGAATAAATCAATGGAGTTATCTGATCCAGCACAAGATTTTCCCAGCTTTATTACTATGTCTGGTGCTATTAGCCCTAGGAAACCTGAGGAAGGATGGTGACATCAATGAAAAGCTTTCCGTTTCTCACCTTTCTGCACATAAAAGCTACTCCTTGGCTGGTTTTACAGTCAAAATATGAAAAGTATTAACTCCCATCTTCTTTTGTTAAATAAAAATATATACTCGGTTAAGTTCTCTACCTTTGATGAGCATTAACTAGGATGAAAATGATCTCTCTTCAGTTATTATTTACAATGGACTGTTCTTTCCCCTTGATTTCCTCATATTATGCCTCTAGGAGAGCATCAACCTAAGATATCAAATTATTATCAATTTTCTGCTTTTAGAAGCTATCAGCTCAAAACGAGGATTATATCCTCTTTAAATGGCCTAGTCCTTATACGCAAAAATTAAAATTTAATTGAATAAAATTTGATCTAACATGGTAGAATAGCTCCATAATTTGGGTAATTTTCTGTGTCAGAAATCCCATTATTACTAGAGGACCGTCTGCTACCTGTTCTAACCCAAACTCTCTTGATTCACTTTTAAATTGTCTATGCCAATTATGGATGATAATAATATTTCAACACCAGAAATTTAAATAATGATGTTTATCTTGCTATAGTGATATGTGATATTTCAAAAGGAAAAAAATCACTAGGGAAATTAAGTCACCAATGTACACTGCTAATGAAGTTTTCATTCATCAACTCTGAATTTTTTCCCCCAAAGGAAATGCCAAGTGATGGTTTAAACGTAGTTCTATGTTGAATCAGTAGGAATACCCTGGAATCTTGATTCTGAAATCCCCTCTTGCCTTATTACTCAGTGATGCTTATTGCTTATTATCACTATTATATTATAAAGAAACAAATGATAAAAAATTACATATAAAATAATGTTTTCTACTTAAAGTTATTTTGGATCTAACTAAACGATTGGCAATAATTAAAGATAAGCATAGGCAATGAGTTAACAAACAATCTACGAATGAATCCCTATTAATTGCTTTATTGATGTATTTATTTAACTATATTTCCTTACAGTAGAAAATCTTAATGATTATATATCCCATTGTACTGTTTACATCTATATCCATATCTATCTTACATCTATTGAAAGAGTGGAGCGTGTATATATATATATATATATATATATATATATATAGCTAGATACATAGTTTTATATATATATAATTATACATAGTTATATATATATTTTCTCCACTGCTACCTGGCCAGAAAGTCTATAGTAGAGTGGAAGGACCATAGAAAAATATGGAAAAGCCATGTTTTCATCTTGATGCTGTCTCTAACAAGCTATGTAATGGTTTGCACATCCCTTATCATATTCTTTATCTGTAGGCAGAAATTGGATCTGATGATATAAACAGTCCTGTCTAGCTCAAGGATTCTACAATACCATAAAATATAATTTAAATATAGGTCCAATGTCTTTATCCTGCTAAGATGAAATCCACAAGAGTCATCTCTTTTTTTCTTCACTTTGATCAAAGCTAACTGAAATGATAAAAGCAATTTGTTTAATTCTTCATCATGACAAGTAATTCCATCAACTCTGACCTAAATGCCTATCAAATACAACTTCCGATTTAATGGTTCACCAGTTACATCTTTAACCATCATAAATTGCTCACTTCACTCCATCCCTGTTTATAACTTTTATTCCAATAGTCTATATGTCCTTAGCAAGACTGTCTTATAACATATGAACTAATCTTTAAAAAATATTGAATAACTACCAGTAGTTTATCTGAAGAACATTTTTTCAAATAGGAATGATTAACTTTTTTTCCCTAGATGCATATAGTTGAACTTTATTCTGAACCACAGAAAACAATTGAGAGCTCAATGTTGATATTTCCAATTTTAATGTTAATAAATAGCAAAGAGAGAAACACAAAATAGATAAATTGTGTTCTTTATAATGTCATTTCATCAAATCAGTAACAAGAACTACCAAAGCAAAGTACAGTAGTATGATAGAGAATGTTATTTTTCAAAACTGCGAATAACATTACTAAACAACAAAGGAGAAATGGATAAGAAGTCTTATGTGAATCACATATGTAAATTCTGGCAAAACTTATATTTTAGACAAATTTATCTTTTAAATTTAGATTAAAGAATCTGATCTTTCTAAACTGTTGAAAGGACAATCATCTATGAAAATGCTTTTTTTTTTTTAACATGGGCAGGCACCGGGAAACTGAAAATGCTTTGTTAAAGAACCATGCCTGGGATTCTTTTGAGCCTTCTGATCAAAGATAAAAAATAAAAAAACATTTTGCATGAGCAAAAAAAAGAGGTACTGCAAAGTTTTTACAATATGTAGTAACTTGCTAGATAACAACAGCACATAATCTTTTAAAATATATGTAGCATTACTTTATTAGTTTTTAAATTTAATTACAATTGGCATGATAAATCATATAATATTTTTCTAGTATGTTTTTAAAAAATTAATGAAAATTAGATGAAAAGAAATATGTGTCAAAAATCTAAATGTTGTTAATACAGAAGTACACAGCACCTTAAAAAGAAGTTATCGTGAAAGGTAATAAAAATTCCAGGCCACTTTTTCATCATATAAAAATTAACATATCAGACCACCATGTAATAATAGTCTATTTCTATGAGAGGGTTTCCCCTTAAAGTAAACTACCACAGATAACCCTTTCACCAGGGAAAGAATGATTGTAAGCCCTGGATATGTGTTCCGAAGCATTTTTTATTTCAAGTTTCTAAGTCGTACTTATGCTAAAATACAATTTCATATAGGTTTGTATTCATACAAGTGAAAAAGCTGATGACAGAAATAAGAGAAAGCATCTCCTTAAAAAGTTTGTGTTTAAAATTTCATTGTGATTATGGTAGAAAGGTACCTGTGAAGGAGAAAA
>PVIY010012253.1:0-62656 GCA_004026745.1 Myrmecophaga tridactyla | reverse complement strand
CCAGTTGCTATCTAATGTTATTTCACTAGTAATACTCCCTTTTAAACTTCCCATAACTGAGTTATGCTAGCAATGGATTTTCTAAGTTTTGGATTTGGGGTATGTCTTAAGTTTTCTTCCCTTTTTCAAGGATAATTTTCCTGAATATAGACTTACTGATTGAGGACTTTGTTTTATTTTTGTTTCAACACTTTGAAAATCTCATCCCTTTGACTTCTGCCTCCATGATTTCTAATGAGAAATTAGCTGTTAATCTTATTAAGTATCCCTTGTATGCAATAATTGCCTCTCTCTTGCTGTTTTCAAAAAAATTTCTTAGTCTTTCAACAGTTTGATTATAATGTACCTATATGTGCATCTATTTGAATTTATCCTACTTGGATTTCACTGAGTGTCTTTGATGTGTAGAGTCATGTTTTTCATCAATTTGGGAAATTTTTGACAACTTTTTTTTTCTCAAATATTTTTATGGCCCTTTCACTTTTTCCTTTTCTGTATGGGTATGTTGATATGCTTGGTGGTGTTCCATAGGTCTCTCAGGCTTTGGTCATTTTCTTTTATCCTCTTTCTGTTTTTCAGATTTTATTATCTCAATTGGCATATTTCCAAGCTTGCTGATTCTTTCTTCTGCATACTCAGATATGCTATTGACTCCTTTAGAGAATTTTCATTTCACTTATTTGACTTAATTACAAAATTTTGATGTGGTTCTTTTAAATCATTTATATCTCTTTATTGATATTCTATTTGATGTGACATACTTTCATAGATTCTTTAAAAATGATTTACTTTCATTCTTGAAATATATTTAAAATACTAAACTTTAAAGTCTTTGTCTTATAAACCCAACATCTGCACTCCTCAGAGACCCTTTTTTTCATTGTTTATTTTCTTATATGTAAGAAATATTTTTCTGTTTTTCTTTTGTATGTCTTGTAATGTTTTGTGGTTGAAAACTGGGCATTTCAATTAACATGATGTATAAACTTAGGAAATAAGATCCTTGCCACTCCATGGGGTTCACTGTTGTTGCTGTTTGATGTTTTTGAGTTTGTTTGTTTAGTGACTTTCCTGTACTAATTCTTTAAAGTCTGTATTTTGTCATGTATTGCCACCAAAGCTTAATGGTCATCTATTCATTGCACAGAGATTCCCTTATATTCCTTGAACCAGTAAGTCTTCTTACTTTCCTCTAGGTAGTTTACAACTCTACTTTAGCCTTCACTTCCTGCTTGGGTCAGATGGAGTTCAGAGATTAGGGCCTTCTCAGGTTTTTCCTGGGCATGGACACAGCCCTGCACGAGAGTGTAAACATCTGTAATTTTAGGAATATATTGGTGCTTTTCAAAGTCTCTATGTTCTCATCCCTCAGTTTTTAATTTTACGGCTTTTAAGGCTTTTAGTTATTCTTAACTCCAAGGTTTATATACTTACATTAGGTAGCTGCAAATTTGACCAATTGCCTGTAATTTTTTTTTCCACAAATATCTTGGGAAAATGGATGTTTTTGTACTGAACAAGCTCCATGTCAGATAAAATGTGGACAACTTTGAAAATGGAGTTCTCCAGGGAACCACAAGACAAGTCAAATCATGACAATTCTCTGAAACTTAGTGTTTAAAGGGGCTCCAGCACCATCTTGCTCTTTTCTGTGGGTGGCGGACATGCTGACTATATATTTATAAGGTTATGGTGGGGCTCGAGAGCCGGAGATGATAATAGAGTAAGTTGAAACACCATGAAACTCACTGTTCTTACATAGATTCTAACATTTAACTTGAATAAATTGTCCCTAGAGTTTTTTAAGCATTTGGTTAATTTCAAGAGTTTTGAAACCTTTGATTTTTTACAGTTTTTCCTAATTTTCTTATTGCTTTTATGAAGTGGAGAATATTTGAAGCACAATTTCACTGATATCACTCTACCTTAGTTTTAACTTAATTTATACTTGGCATTTTAACTGGAAATGTTTGACTATGATACCTATCCAAGAAATAGTGATAGAAAATGCAATTTTTTTTTTTTTGCATAGGCAGGCACTGGGAATCGAACCTGGGTCTTCGGCATGGTAGTTGCCTGCTGAGTCACCATCACACTGCCTGAAAATGCAAAAAATAAATTTTAAATTCAAATTTTCTTGTACTTTTAAAGACATTAACCAAATTAATGATTTTATGCACTGTGTAATACGAAATACTTATTTTTAGAGAAAAATTAACGAATTAATTAATTTCATAAAGCAATCAGATAATAGCAATTATTCCAGTGAAAATCTTATAATGGTTCCGTGTATAGAAATAAAACCTTGGCCTTGTTATTTTCATTGCTTCCAAATAAACATATTCAATGATTCCAAATACAGTAATTGCTTTGATCCATGAACTAATTGGGGTTGTGTTTTTAAGCTTTCAATGTTTACATTTTTGGATGGAGTATGTCTATGCTATTGATGCTTAATTGGACAGTATTTGTACCAGATATGTGGTCAATAAGCATTAATTCTTTAGTATTTAAGATTTGCTTTGTGAATATCAATTTGTTTTCAGTTACATGTATATTTTAAAGGAATGCTTATTGTCTATTTTGTGATATGGATTTATATATATGTTTATCACGTAAAATTTATTCATTATGTTTTTCAATTTTTAAATATACTTATTCTTTTCTATGTATTTGATCTATTTCCTTTTTTTGAAATCCTCAACTAAGGAGATTTGCCCATTTTTCCTTTAATTTTGCCAATGTTTGTTTTGTATAATTTGAGGATATGGCTTTATAGAGTAAATGAATTCAGGAATATTTCCTTCTTTAATCTCTGTCTTTCCCTTTGAGTTGCAGTTTCTAGTTTTCTTCTTTTTGAAAATACTTTGGGGAAGGGGGAACAAAAAATGAAAGTTTATCATTTTTTGTTGTTTATTTATTTCCTTCATGTAGCCTTCAATACATTCTCCAGTTTTTTTCTGTCCCCCATCCCCACAGTAGTCAGTTTTCACTCTCCTTATTCAGTGATACTTTAGCTGGATATAAGACTCTGGGTCAGTTATGTTTTCTCTGTACTTTGATGATGTAATTTCACAGTCTTCAGCTCTTATTTTTGACAGTGAGGTCTGTTCTGTATGGCAAAGCCTAAATGTTCTTACCTTGAAGTAATCTTACTTTAAAAAAAAATTGTTGGTTTGAAGTTTTGTTCAGTTGAAGTTTCCTTTTCTTTTACTGTTTTGTTATTTCTTTAAAATATATTTCTGTCTTGACAAATCTTTATTTTTATGGCTTAAAATCTGTTGAAGTGTCAAAATTTTATGTATCCTGCAAAATTACCAACAAAATCACTTTGAATATTGTTTGTCCCATCTTTTATTTTCTCCTTAGAGATGTAACACATAGCCATTCTCAATTCTATTATGTTCTTTCATGCTTTATATTTTAACATGTTTATGTCTTTGAAATGTATTTTAGTTAATGTTTTCAAGGAGTCTTTCCTTAGAACTTTTCTTACTGAGTTATAGCCACCGGGCTGGTAAGCAAGCCTAAATTTCTTTTTTTTCTTTCTATTTAGGTATAATTTTATATTAATTTTTAGGATCAAATACTCCTGCTTCACTTGGATGCATGGACTCCATATCCAGGTGGGTTAGAGCCTGTTTTAGTTTCCTCATTGCTAAAGGAAATACCACGCAATGAATTGGCTTAAACAATGGGAACATATTGGCTCACAGTTTTGAAGTTAAGAGGAGTTCATATCAAGGGTTCTTCAGGCAATGCTTTCTTCCTGAAGACTAGTATTTTAGGCTGGCTGCTGGAACCACTTGATCCGGGCCTTCTTTATTCCATGGCAATGCACATGGTGATCTCTCTTGGCTGCTCCCTTCTCTTCCAGGTTCCATTGACTTTCAGCTTCTCGCTGCTTACTTTGCAGCTTTATTCTCTTTCTGTGAACTTCCCTATAAGACCTTCAGTAACAAGATTAAGGCTCATCTTGAGCTATTCTTTATCTGACATAACTTCATCCAGAGGGCCTACTTAAAATGGGTTCATACCCACAGGAATGAATTAAGTTTAAGAACATGTTCTTCTGGAATATAATGTTCCAAACAACCACAGAGGCTTAGGGTTTTGTTTCTTATCAATTATATTTTATTTTCGCAACCAAGAAACCCAAGAAAGAAAAGGCTATTTGTAACCTCCATAAGCCAGTAGATAAATTTACCATGATTATTTATTATTCTTAAGAAGCAGCTCTTTATAGTTCTATCTTTATGCAATAAATAGTTTTCAGTTTATAAAACCATGCGTTTGCTTTGTAGACCAGGTAAATATCATTTCATGCCATATCATATGTACCATATCACATCATATCATATCAAGCACATATTGTAACTTTTTTGCTCATTTCTATTTAATTTTGGCTGGAGATGATTTTAAAAGCATATAATGGCACATACAGATAGAAACATAACTCCTATCTTTTTCTAGTCTGTCCACTGATATTGTGCCTGTGGGGCTATAAAGACATAAATATTAAATTAACATCTTTACACTATCCTGTCTCGTATAATAGTTGAGATTTTTTTACTAAATTTCAATATTTAACAGTGATTAACTTGAATAGTTGACTGATATTTCTCTCTTAGTTGGAAATACATATGTTTTAAAAGGGCAAACAATCAGGAAAATGAACATAACTATATTTATAATTAAGCTTTTAAATGACTTCGCAGCATGAAATTATTTTACCTTTGGAAGAATGTATGACATTTAAATCTACAAAAATATTAACTTCTATTATGGGAAATTAATATGGAGTGTGATACTCTCAATATCTAGAGAAGCACCAGAATTATGAATCTCATATCCCTACAAGGCAGGTAAGAATGAGGGGAACTTTCCCTAGCACCATTTGGGACACTCTACAGTTACTGATCTTAAAGGTAAAATATTTTTTTGCTTAAAGAAGTCCATGGTTGATGGAGCATCATTAATAAACTCTATATTTTAATAACAATCTCATGTTCTACTAAGGAAGATAATAAATACATTGGTGTAGCCAGTGCTTTGGTTGCTAGAAATCTGAGAGTCTTTGGATCATAGTGACTTGTCTTTTCCATTTCCCACTTCTAGGTGTGTTATCTGCAGCAGATAGCATGCTCATTAATCTTTAGATTCCCCATTTATATAGACAGTAAAATAATCCTCATTTTATAATCCTATTGTTATCCTTTTAGTACGTGAGTATGTATGCTTATTAATGTAATTATAAATGACACTCAAAGTACTCCTAAATATCTATATTGTTTCTTTTACCTGGAATTTTTCCCAGATGTGTTTGAAGTAGTAAGGACATTAAAGTTTATATATGACAACCTCAGGCCTACCATATCATTCTATTCCCAAGACCTGCAACTGCTAGCCATCTACTCTTATAACTGTCTGAGCTGTATTACATGATAGTCCCTATTTTTATGGCATCACATTCTGCACTGATGTTGTGAAATAGTAAAAATCATGTGTATTATTAAAATGTTTCCCCTCCAAATCCTAACACAGGTGCTGTAGTATTGCTGCCTAGAAAGACAGTGTTTAAATTTAATCCATGCCCTCTCCTGATAATCATAGAAACATAGAAGTTCACATTTCCTCTGCAAAACCCATCAAAAATGTGGATATGCTCTGGCAAATTATCACGTTACCTTCCCTTAAAAATCACAACTTTGTGGGCAGGCAACCGTGGCTCAGTGGCAGAGTTCTCACCTGCCATGCCATAGACTCAGGTTTGATTCCCGTGGGCCTGCCCGTGCAAAAAAACAGAAATCACAACTGTGTGTAAATCACTCTTCCTCTGTCAAACTACACTTTCTTTGTCTCTGATATTATGGTACCTCATTAGCTAAGACTCACTCTCTAAATGCAGACAAAATGAACAGTTACTAACTTCACAAGGTAAATGAAGGAAATTCATGTTTATCAGGTGTTTAATCTATGCCAGACAGTGTAATAGGTAGTTTATTCACTGTATCGCCTGTCAGAGGAGTTATTGAAATACTGTCTTTTCTAACAAAATATTATGAATATTATGATTCCCTTTGTATTATCTCTCATTGCATAAGCTATTTTAGACCATATTTTGTTAAATTATGCTGAGCTTGTAGATCACCAAATACCTCTAAGCTGTTTCCCCCCATTAATTGCTATTTTTAAAGGGATTTACTTGTTGTCCTTTTATGGTCTAATGAATTATTTTTAATTAAATAAAGGAATTCATATTTACAGCTATAACATTTTTTTTTCATTTTTGCATGGATGGGCACCAGGAATTGAACTGAGGTTTCCAGCACAGCAGGGGAGAACTTCGCCACTGAGCCACCATTGCCCGCCCAGCTATAACAATTTTTATTTAGTTTTGACCATTTTTATTTTATGAGCGATTTAAAACTCTCAATTCTTTTTTTACCACATTAACCATGGTTTTTAACCTTTAATCATTTTTAATTTTGATTAGCATCACATTTTTTAAGTTCAAGTTGCTGATTAAAATACTACTTAGAGCATGATCAAAGCACATATTATTGGAAAGTCTATGAGCCACCTTTGGTTATTACTACTTATGTACTTTATTTTGTCATCTACAAATACTTCCATGCATCTAGGACACTTTCATTTTCTCTGCCATAAAAAGTCCTGTCAAATGTTGTTGTAGAATCAGCATGCATTATGTATATGAACTTGAACAAAATCTTCATTTTAGTGTTTTTATATTCTGAGTAATGCTTTGATATTGGCCTTTTCAATCTTCTAAGCAACTTTATCAAGTAGAACTACTACTATACCCATTTTACAGATAAGGAAAGAAAGTTTAGAAAAGGTATTTAGTATTTGCAAAGATGCAGAATTATCCACTGAAGAGCCAGAGATTAAACCTGGCTTCTGTCTACAGAGCTCCAGTTTAACTTTATCTTGTAATCTTTCTATGACGTGAATTGGAATCAACATCAAATTTTCATATATATAGTTTCCACAATCTACTGTTATCCTCCTTAATAAACATGGCAACATTTGCCTATTGTACATTATTTTCCTTTAATTTCACAAAGTATATTAACAATGAAACACTGATCTTTGCTATAGAAGCCAAGGGCTTCTATATGTGATTTGTCTGCTCAGAGCCCCTTAAACATGTTTAAAGTAGCTAAGTTATTTTTACTCTCTCAGAACATATCTGGGGTTTCAATGATCTCTTTATATCATAAATATTAATGTTGGAAATTCATGTGAGTGAAGAAAATTAGTATAAAAATAAATTGAAAAATTAAGGTTTCTGCTTTACCTGTTAGCATAAATATATTACCTCCACACCTAATATGTTTTTTTTCATTTTCTTTTTGTTTCTTATCATATATTTGGGGAAATATTTTCTTGGTCCTCACTGTTTTTCCATCAATTATAGCACACTTGGGAATTTAGTCTTCTTAAACAATTTCTTATATCCATGAAATTTTTTGGAACCTACATAATCCAATCTTGTCGAAAATAGATTTTTCCTTAGCAGATAATAGAAACTTTTTAGATAAATAGTTTCTGTGCCATATCTATCATGTATGATGCTTCCGTATGATTGAAAACAGAAAGGCACACCTTGTGGGAAAATTGCAAAAGTTACTGCTTCCTCCGAGCCAAGGATGCCCCCTCCTAGAATGATGGACCAGATGGGAGAAAAATGAGCTGGAAGCCAGCCTCAATTCCATTCCTTGGCTATTCAGCAGCCTGCACACACCAAGGTCTTCCAAGATTTCCATTTGCCCAGATAGTTGCACTTGTTACATGCTCACATGGCCTTCCATGCTTAGCATTTCATACTTATATTGTACCTCTGCCATGCCAGTAACCGCTCCTTTCTTGACTACCAGTATACCCCTATTGATATGGGACTGATTGGAACACACATTGCTATTTACACTATTCACTAATATTTAGAAAAAGCAGAATTAGAATTTAGATACTAAAAAGCATCTCAGATTACTCACACCACTAAATACCAACTCTCCATGCTAATCCAAATTAAATTATATTCATTGCTACTTCAATATGTGTAGGAAAATAATTATACAATTTATCTTATGTTGTTATTTATTAGATTTAGACTTTCTAGAGAAAAGTTGTGCCTGTTTGAAACTATTAGGTACACCAGAAAAGCCATGTGTTAATCCTGACCTATTCTTGTGGGTGGGAAACTTTGACTGGATTGTTTCCATGAAGATGTGACATCCACAGCTGGGTGTGACATTTTGGTTAGATTACTTCCATGGAGATGTGACATTCCAAATTGCGGGTGTAGACTTTGATTAGATGGAGATGTGACTCTACCTATTCAAAGCGGGTCTTAGTTTACTAGAGTCCTTTAAAAGGGAAAACATTTTGGAGAAACTTCAGATGTGGATGTTTAGAGAACAGTTGCTTCAGAACTCACAGAGATATGGATGTTTGGGGATGCTTGGAGAGCTGGCAGAGCCCACATGAGACCTAGATATTTGAAAATGCAGAGCCTAGGAGGTGTCACCATGTACCTTTGCATGTGATGCTAAGCAAGCCAGAACCTGGAGAGAGCCAATGGAAGTCAAGAGATGAAATGAAATCCCAGAGAAGCCAAGGAAGGAATCCCCACAGTAAACAGAGGCTAAAAGCAATGGCACCCAGGAGCGAGAGACCAGCAGGTGCCAGCCAGGTGCCTTCCTGGCTGACAGAGGTGCTCTGGATTACATCAGCTTTTCTTGAGTGAAGGCAACTTCTTGGTGGTGCCCTATTTGGGACATTTTCACAACCTTATAATTGTAAATTCCAACTTAATAAATTCCCTTTTTAAAACCATTCTATTTCTGGTCTATTGTATTATTTCAGATTTAGAAAACCAATACAGAAGTGTTTCAACACTACTATATTGTTCAAAAATCTTATAATCAATATTAGAAATGATACTTCTTAACTAAAAGTGTCTATGATTTTGTCTCCATAAAAAAAGATACTTTTAAAATTTTTACTAAAGCAACTGATGGCCACTTAATCCTAATCCTTTGTTCTATAAATTTCACTTATAGTTTACTACCACTCCTTGTTCTTTTATCTTCTGAGATTTTTGAACAAGTTATTTTCTTTCATTGTCCACTGCAATCATGAGACTCAAATATGAAAGTATATATTTTTTCACTTTTTTACATAAAAATGCACAGTATGCCTTATTGAAGTTAATGTGTGCATGTGTGTATTCATATCTAGCTTCACAAATACTGATCTTAGAACTTATTCCTATTATCCCCTCCTTAAAATTCTTGAGTAACATCAGAATCATTCCTATTTCATTTAATATATCTAACTTCTACTATAACCAGTTTCAAAAATTTATTTGCTTATATTTCTTCCTCCTTAACATTGCTCTTAAGGCAATGGTTTATAGTGCAGTGATCCTTCCACCCACTCCGTTATTTTTTCTTTTTCTTTTCAAGAGTAAGCTTTGCTACTATTAAAAGTCTTCGTCCAAACTCCAACTCCACAAATATTCAATTCCTCTAGCCTATTTACTTTTCCAAAGTTTCTACCTTAAACTACAAGAAGAGATTAAAACGCCTACTGTGCCTATAATTCTAGAATTTTGCTACACAGAATTATAATAGTCCCTAGAGATACTTTAGATCAGCAGAAGTAGTGAAATGTCTGCAATTCAATTAAAGTTGGTGTCCTCCTTAGGCTGTCTGCATAATTTCCCCCAAAAGAGCATGCCACTTGTCGTATCTACAAATCAAAACTTCATATTCCTGGGTGCACAGGTGGTTCAGTGGTAGAATGCTCACCTTCCATGTGAGAGACCCAGGTTCGATTTCTGGACCATGCACCCAAAAAACAAGCAAACAAACAAATAAAAATTCAGTATTCCTCAATAGAGAAGACGTTGGAGATAATGTCTTCAACTGGAGACATTGGAAATAATGTCTTCAATTAATTCAATTAATATATCAATTCAATCATTCATTTAATAATTCATTGATTCAATTAATAAAATACATTAATAGAATAAAGGAGTGAATGCATGAATAAAGATTAGTCAGCAAAAAGAACCCATGCACTTGTTCATATTTGTGATGTATATTTATTAGTTAATGGAACTTGGACTTCTAATTTCTATTCCGATTTTTTCGATTCACTCTATTAGAAAGGCTTTGTCTCTGCTCATGAATTCAAATGCATAGTTTCTATTTTGTTCTTACTTCCTTCAAGAATGTTTCTTTCTCTCACCCTATTTTCATTGGTATTGTCTCTCCTTGACATTTTTTTCTTTCTAGTTTTATTTTCTCTTATTCATACTTAACGCCATTTATCCTTTTAGTTGTTTAAAGCCTCAGCACATAAAGAGATATTCCTGGAGCGCTTTAACTTATCTTTTAGCAAAGAGGCTACCTTGCATTTGCAGCATACACAATTGGTGACAAGCTGAGGCAAAGGACAAACTTAGCCTGCACCCTGCAGGTCCCTGAAATACTTACCTCGGTGTCCATACTTGCAGTTAAACTCAAGCCCTTTGGGGCTTTTCTGCAATCTTTATGCTTTGCCAAGTCACCCCAGTAGCTAATTTTGCTTATTTGCTGGGGACTCGTTCTCAGGGGTATTACTTTAAGATCTGTTCACTGCCATAATTTCCTGTTGTAAATCTTGGATGATTGTTTCCTTCTGCTAGTTATCAATAATTAGTGTCCTATAGATATTAAGCCTAAACCCTTTCATGAAAGGTGTCTAATCCATAACCTTGAGACCGTTCTTGCAAAATGGTCACTTCAGCTATTCTTGTCTCTTTTGCAATGCATATTTGCCCAATGCTTAGAGGTAATTTTAGGGTGTGTATACTATAAATTATCACGCAATCTAACACATTGAAACATACAAACTTGTCAAGATAATAAAGATTTTAAACAAGTTTGCTATTTATTTGAAGAAAGAAAAATTGGAAAGAATCAATGCTGTCTCCATTCTATTCATAACTCATAAATTCGTACTGCCTACATGTAACCACATAAAGGTATTTTGATAAAATAGTAAATACTCAGGAAAAGATTTCCAAAGTGACATTAGTGGCAGTCATATAAGATGGTTAGAGCTCACATTTAAAAAAATATGAAAACTTGTGTCACAGAAGGTATAATGGGCACTTTGGAAATAATCCCAAGAAGAGATAAATAAAACTAAAAGATTCAATTTGAAAATTAAGCTTGCTAATGATACTTCTATTCCTTTTGCTTTATAGTGGTTTATATTACGGACATACATACAGGCACAAAGCAAACATACAAACCATGACTGATTTTTTTTAATTGATTATGTTTAGAAGAAAATTAGTTAAAATTCTATTATGGGATATTTAAAATTTGATAACTTTTTTCCTTTGGATAACAAAACTATAATATTATTTTAAAAGTCTCTTGCTTTTATTTCATAAAATCTAAAAGTAAAAACAAACTACTTTTAAAAAGTAAAACAAACCAAAGCAACTTTCAAGGAAAGATGTCAGCATTACCTCTGTGTCTTCATAATTCTATGCCACATATCATGGGGTCAAAGCACATTCTGAAAGGATAAAACCACATCTTTAAAGTTTTCTATATCAAATTCATGAGAAAGGAAATCATTCCTTCTACCATAAAATTTCATCTATGTTATTCACTGTGTAGCACCATCAAAAACCAACCTGGAAAAGAAAATTTGGTGAATAATTTATAAGTCACAAATAAAGCCAACAGTGCAGTTCTATACATATATATAGAGAGAACATATATATATATGTTATCTCAAAGCACATAGAATTCAAACAACATATCAAAGTGTGAGGAAAACGACAAATCAAAATTTATATTTACTTGAAAAAAAAAAACTAAAAATTGTCTTTAAGAAAATAGGTAGATCACAAAATACCAAAAGGACTATATTATGAAGAAGCATAACAGGTTTAAAAGTTTTGAGATATACATATACATATATATATACCTACAATAAAGACTTACTGGAAAATTTTGAAAGATATATGTGTATTCATAATTTTCTGGAGATATATCAAGATTCTGAAAATGTAAAAAACTAAAAAACTAAACATATCCCTGAAACATCTAATTCTCAGTATTTTCATACCTTCCACCTGCTGCTGTAATAGAAAAAAAAAGTCATCAAGAGATAAAAGAAGCATTTAAGTCATTAAAATGGCAAACCAAAGCACTACCATTCTTTATTTTTCCATTCCATTTTTCTTGAGCCTTTTATGGACAGTACAGCTCATTCTCTCACCCACTCTTGACTCTGAACCCATGTTTTTTTGTTTGTTTGTTTTTTGTTTTGTTTTATTTTGTTTTCATTATGCACCTGTCCTAGTTTGCTAGCTGCCGGAATGTGGATATACCAAAAATGGAATGGCTTTTCTGAAGGGGAATTTAATAAGTTGTTAGTTTAGATTTTAGGCCATGGAAATGTCCAAATTAAAGCAAGTCCATGGAGATGTCCGATCTGATCTAAGGCATCCAGGGAAAGATACCTTCAATCCAGAAGTTGATGAGTTTCAGGGTTTCTCTCTCAACTGGAAGGGCTCACAGGGAATGCAGCGCCATCTGCTAGCTTCCTCTCCAGCCTTCTTGCTTCATGAAGCCCCCCCCCCACCGTGGCCTTCTTCTTTGTCTCCAGAGGTCACTGGCTGGTGGACCCTGTGGTTCTCTCGTCAGTCTGTTGTGGCTCTGTAGCTCTCTGCTCCTTCTCAAAAGGAACTGTCTCCAAAATGTCTCCTCTTTTATAGGATTCCAGTAAACTAATCAAGACCTACATAGAATGGGAGGGGAGACAGCTCCATCTAATCAAGTTTAATACCCACAATTGGTTGTCACATCTCCATGGAGATAACCTAATCGAATTTCCAACCTAGAGTACTGAATAGGGATTAGAAGAAACAGTTGCTCCTTCAAAATTGATTAGGATTAAAACATGGCTTTACTAGGGTGCATAAATCCTTTCAAACTGGCACAGCACCTATACACAAAGAATAAATATTAGGAGTAGACTTTAACAGGGCAGGCATCAATGGAGAAAAAACACATTGACTTATCTTCCAACATTGAAGATATTGATAATAAAAAAATTAGACAACAGAAAAAGGCTATAGCCTATGTTGGCTAAGATTGCAGCCTTTGAATAAGACACAAAAGTATGCAAATCTTGGTTCTGCCATATATAAATTGTATGACTTTGAAAAAATTACGTGACTTCTTTAAATCAGTATTTTTGACTATTATAAACTATCTCCTAGTCTCCCTTAAAATGTGCTTTTTAGACCTAAATTATATTTTGCAAAGCACATAACATAATGTCTTGAACACAGCAGGCTTTCTGCTACTATCATCACTAACACCATTACAGCTAAAATTCTCCTCTTGCTATATTGCTCCTAATGAAAGCATAATTTCAATACCCACTTACTCGTTTACTGAAATTTTCTAGCACTTGCTCACTCAGTGCTAGACACGTAGCCCTCACCAATCTACTCAAACTCCATAAATACTATTCAACTCAAATGCCCATTATCCTAAAGGATTTCCTTCTCTCTACAATCTAAGGCCTTTGTATCCTTAGTAATCTTGGCATCATTCTTCTTCCTAGAGCATTTGGTTTATTTCTTTCTTGTGCATTATCAAGTCATATATTGTGTGGAAAAGACAGAACAGGAAATCTTAGAGGTTAATAATTTGGGGGTCGAATTCTGGAGCCAGGTCCTACAGGCTCCTATAGGCTCCTGCAACTCATAAGAGGCAATTGGGTATATTCCTTTCCAATGCCATGTTCAGTGACTTCACGTTAGTTGCTTGAAATTGTCCATGATGAGCATACTTAGACCACAAAATCTACAAGTTCAAATCATTAACACTTCACACATACACACACACACACAGCTGTTTTACTTGTGCAGTGCTGGACAAATAGATGAAAAAAAATCACTACATTTCCAGGAACAATATAGATGAACTCATTATCCCAAAGTAAAGGTCTGCATGCCTATTTCAGGCTGAACATTCTGGTATTATGGAATCAGTGCTTCTCTCTGTCACCCTGTTTGAAAACCATGAAGACAATTGGTGCTGAAATTCTTTGTGTATTTATTTCTGGGAGTCCATGCTCAGTGAGTGAGGACTGAGCTAAATCAGTGCTTGGGAAATGTCAGTGATTGAGCCTTCCCTTTGGAGGAACAACCGTCATATATCTATTACCTAAAGAAGAGACCTCCAGATGGAATGTACAAGTGAACCAATGATGATTGGTGTAGGCAGAATAAATCATATCTGCTCTCTCTTCAGAAAGATACATGAATAGGTCATCCAGAGATAAAAAAAAAAAAAGGAAAAAGAAATCCTAACTAGATATTTGGTCAATATTCCATTCAAATTTGTCCTGTCTGAACAACTCCTAAGAATTCATTTATTTCAGTTCATATCATATTTATTTATTTTTTGGTGGGTGAATGGTCTGGAAATAAACTCAGGTCTCCCACATGTAAGGCAAGCATTCCACTGAAATACTTATTTTTAAGAGGATACACAGTATATTGAATTGAACATAAATTTCAGAGTAACAAACTCGAGTTCCAATACAATCCCTGCTCTTCACTAGCTAAGTATACCTGGCATTTTGTAAAAACTCTCTTACCTCAGTTTCACATCTGAAATAGACATAGGAGTACCTACTTCAAAAAGTTTAACAAGTACTCAAGGCAAGTGAATATATAAAAATATGACAGTACAGTCTAAAACATCTAGACTTCAGAAGTTGCCAAACTTCCATGGAAATTGTGTCCTTGACAGCAGTTTAACTTCAGTAGATTTCAAAACTCGTGAGAACTTCAGTTTTGTCTAATGTTAAATTGGGATATTAATACCTTGCATGTTTGTTGTGAAGATTAGAAAAATGTAATCACATGTTTAGTACTGTGTTGTGTACAGAGTGAGTAAGCAATAAATAGTGGACTTGATTCTCATTAAGGCCATCGTTCAAAATTAATGTGTGAATGAATTTTTGAGCAAAATCAAATATCAGATATACCAGATCAGTGTTAAGCCAACCAACCAAACAGAAAGAGCTGACAATAGCTTTTCATGCTAAAATTTGTTCAGGGGCAATTTTTTTTCACTTGTTTGTTTTTCAAAACAATAAAATTTAGCTTTAAGAACCCTTGAGTCCCAAGGAAGGAATAGCATACCTAAACAAGAGGGTTTTTACCACGGGCATAGCCCACTGATTCCAACTTGGTGCAAGCTTCTAGTCCATTCTGCTTCCTGGACAGCTTTTATTATTATTCTTATGTTTAAAACTACATGATCTCAGACTGGACCGCTTCAAACATCGTACACAGTAGAAAATTTGATAGATGATACTTTGGGCTCTTTAATGAATCTCTAAAATCTCCTTTTGGAGAACCATTTCTCTAGAACATAAGTAAACTCCTTTTAAAGGTTTGCCAGAGTTCATTTTAGCAGCATTCAGAAAATGTTTGGCTTGATTAATGAAGTCTACTTTTAAAAGGTGATAAACAGAGAGGTTGTTTTACATTTCCTTTGCCAAATAAAGTGTTCAGTTTTTCCTTTATTTGGGCCTGTTTATTTGTGTCTTTTTGCTAGAAAATTGTCAAGATTCTGATCATAGGGGTTTATTTATAGTCTCAAAAGGTATAGTTACTGCACATCAGAAAATGTATCTACTCTGAATTTACCATTAACACATTAGATAGCCAGGTAACTCACATGCTTCCAAGCATGAGCTGCAGAAAATTCTTGGTTCAGTGTTTGCATCGCCCTTTTACTTTCTCAGTATTTTTACGCCTAGAAATCTAAAGCCTTCTCTCTCCTTCTTAGTCCAGGTGCTTTAGGAGCTTTGTACTCTCCATTGTTACCAGTTTTAAAAAAATGTATTTTATTACATAAAAATGGCAGTGCAACAACCCCCTTTCTTTAGATGGAACATGAATGGATGCCTACCTGCTTTAATATCACCTTCACACACCTGACAGAACTCATTAGGAGCCACTAGCTGTACCTGGTCCAATGAAGGCCCCAATGTAGCTGCTCTTAGAGGTCACAGCTCTTTTCAGTACAGGCAAGAAATCTGATCCCACTGCGCAGGCAGCTCTTTTCTTGTATAAACAGTAAAGCATGTGCACTCCTTGCTTTTTTCAAGAATAAATCTTCTCATGCAAGTTCTATAAGCATGAAAAAGTCCTAGGCCAAAATACATAAAGTGTTTTTCCACACATTTCTAATATGCCCTTCCAGTTTTGCTACTTCTACTACCTCCACCAACCAAACACCAGGATTTCCTTGATATGTTATCCCTGGACATTTCTCCTCTTGTTTGTCCCCATATTTGGGGCCCAAGACATATTCACATTCATCTCTCCCTCTCCTATCAACACTCCCCAAACCGTGTCTCTGCGTGTTCAGTGAAACTACTTTTGCTGAGTTACTAAGAGTTGATGAAAGTTTAATAGGTTACCTTCCCAAGGGATCTTTGGTGTTTTCACCAGGGGGATTTAATAACTGTATCAAAAAGCAAAAGGAACCAGCTGCCCCATTTCTGAGTTACCACAGCATAAGGTTATAATTCTTATCACACTGAATTGCAGCCACTGGTTTGTTTTCTTTATTTCACTCTAGGCTATGAGTCCCTGGAGTATGTGATGATGTTCCTTTTGACTTTGCATCCTGGTCGCTCAGAACAATGCCTGGCATATACAAAATGTTTCTAAACTTGGTTACTGAATAAATGAATGCATGGTAAGTGATACTCAGCTATTATAAGCCAAATAGATAAATTTATATATTGGGGGAATGGAGCACTGATAGAACAATTCACTTTCTTTCAATATGCAGTCCCCCAAGATGAGATTAGCCTGAGCTTAAAAACATCTGAAAAAACAAAAACCATAAATTTTAGCATTACAGAGACACACTTAAGTCACTTAATGTAAAAACTTGTTTTGCAGGTAAATTGGAAACATACAAATGTCATTAAATGCCATTTCCTTAAGTGAGAATGAAAAAAGAAACCTACAAAACTGGATCAAACCCTTTCTTCTACCAAAGACACAGAGAGGGAGGTGCAGCAAATAGAGGAGGCATTTTTCCTCACATCTATCTCAAACCCACAAATAAAAAATAGCAACACTCCAGGTGTTTTCTCAGATGAGATGGGCAACAGGTAAAGAATGAATCTATGTGGTTATTGTCCTATGTAAACATCAATTCATTTTTCTCCATTTTACAATTTTTTAATGAAATATTTTCAAATCAATGGATTTCTAGCGAATAGAAAGCAAACACTTATTTTTTACATGGTCATAATAAACATATTATAATCAATGATTTAAGATTTTGTAACTTCTTGTCAAAGAATGACTTTTACATGTCATTTGAAAAAAATCAAGAGTTCTATTTGGACACTAAAATAAAATAAAATGATAGACTTTCACATGTTCAGATATTTAGTTTTTCTTAATTTATGTTATTTAATACTATGCCATTGTGAACATGTGTTTGAGGAGAAGTGCATCTATGTGTCGTAATATGACACCACCAAATTGTGACTTCTGTTTTTTGTTCATTTTTTTAAATCTAAAAACAAGCTATAACAAAGTGAAAACTAAAATGTTTACTATCATCTGTCTCTAATTGCATTAAGATATTTGTTGGGAGGGGTAGAATGTGTTATTTAAGTTGGGAAGTAACAGCAAGTTATAAAATACTATAGTAGAAAAGTTAAATTTCCTTCCAACTTTAGCCACCAGAAAAAGAGATAGAGATAAAGAGAGAGAGAGAGAGAGAGAGATTGAGAGAGAGAGAGAGAGAGAGAGAGAATTTTCTTTCTAGTGCAATAGGCTATGCTGAACTAATCACAAGAAATAGAGTAAAATTGAAAACACAAATAGAATGTTCATTAAATCAATATTCATTTTCAGAGTGCTACTGTGTAGCATGTATCAGCCATGTGAGGGCATTTATTGTACAATTTTTAAAAATATGTGGTGGGAGGCAGCTATTCACCAAGTCAGGACTTATTTTTGGATCAGTAAAAGGTGTCTGCATTGGATAATAACAGGGTGTCAGCTGTGCATGAGAAGACTAAGTATAAGATGAAATATCAATTGTTCTGAATGTCTGCAAATGGGCCAAATGGGATTCAAAACAAAAACTCAAATTTTTATTAGGACCATGACTATATGCCCATCCTTTCAGAGGTATAGCCTTTATGGTACAAATATGCCAGAAAATTAGTAAAATACGTTATCATAGAAAAGAAACAAATTATATAAAAGGAGAAATAATAGAATGAACTGCTGAAAAGAGAAAACCACAGAGAAATAGCAGTTCAATAATGTGTATTCAGAATTTTTTCTTGCAACTGGAACCAAAGATCTCCCTACCTTATACTCTACTATTTATTTATACTTTAAAAGCCGCAATGGGGCAGCATTAAGTTTTAACATTTTGGGTTCTAAAGATGATATATTTGTTTCTGTTCTCTTTTAGTTGGCTCTGACTGTAAAAATGAACTGGCGTATTATAATACATACAGAATGAATATCTTGAGAAGATTCACTGTAGAAATAAGACTATGGGAAAATTCAATTTTATTTTATAAATTTATTTTTATAAATTATTATAATTTCTATATCAACATATTTCCGATTATATTATACCATTTTCTCCCTGTATTTTTATATTTCTGCAAATGGAATAATCAGAAAGTTCTCTCATCAGTACATTAAGTGCTTTTGGAGTTTGATGATAGGTTTTCATACTTCAACAGAAATGATTTAATCTTCAAAAATTCATTAAAAAATAAGAGCAGTTGAATGTATAATGAATGAGGAAATGAGAAAGGAGAGAGGATCAAGAGAAACAAAAGGAAGTTGTTGGTTTCCTTATCTGTTTCTGTCCTTCCCAACTCTGAGGTGATAATGTTTCCTGTCTCCATATCATGGCTTCAGGAACAGTTTTCACTACAACTTTTTTTTTTACATGGGCAGGCACTGGGAATCGAACCCAGGTCCTCTGGCATGGCAGGCAAGCATTCTTGCCTGCTGAGCCACCGTGGCCCACCCTTCACTAGAAGTTAATTAAGCTTGGTTGGCGCAATGGAATCAAAGTATTCCCTTGGTAGTGGTCTGAGCAGTGGATCATGTTTATTATTGGTCAGTCTTCAGACACACTCTAAGAGTACTTTGAGGTTGGAATGGCATTTGCTTTGCAATTTCCCATTTTTTCATAGCTACACTATCAGCATGTACAGAGTAAAGGTTAGCATTGAATTTCCAAGGTGTTAGAATGACTGTGCCAGAACTCTTCTGGCATGAAAGATTATGCATTATTCATAACACCCAAACTCTTCAGAATTGCAAAAATGTCATTTAATTTCAGGCATGTACATTAAAATTACCACTACATTTTTTGGCATTGCTATTCACTTTAATCATAAAAGAATGACAACTCTCAGAATATTGATGGGAAAAATCTATTAAATATTATATTTTAAGAAATTTAAGCATAATTCTTAAGCTTTTATTAATAATGGTCAATTAAAATGGATTTTAATGGTCATATAATATTTAATTGAGCAAAAGTTGTTTTCCCCCCTTTCTTCCACTTCTTTTCTCCTCCTCTTTCATTTATATATATATTTTTTTTTACAAATTTAATAGATCTATTCAGAATATTATTTGGTAAATGCTGGAGTGCATATACTGACATTTCAGGATACAATCTCTCATGTACCTTCAGGTTCAAAACCTTTGATTAATTATGTAATAGCAGCCTTAAAGATCAAAGAATTCCTAACTGCCAGTGAGCAAATGCGGGGAAGCAGAGTGGCACTAGAGTGACACCATTCATAGCATGATGTTACAGGAAAAAGAGAATAATGATCTCATAGTACATTTATTTTTCCTTTTTTTCTTATTGGGACAAGTGATGGTGTGAAATGATATAATTTTACCAAATCTATCTAATTTAGATTTAACATAATTCTAATTTTGGTTGACTTTAAAAAGATTTTAAGGAAACACTCAATATGCCATAATATCAGGAAATCTTTTGAATTAAAATGTCACTTCACCCATTAATTTCCCTCTTGGGCCAGTCCCACCTTGGCCTAAAAATGTGACTGTAGAAGGTCAGGAGGTGAATCACTCTCAGTGATATCATATTAATTTCTAAAAAATATCTAAGAAATGTTTCCTTACTCAGTAAATCAAAGCCTTAAGCAACAGAATAGTTAGACTGTGACATGCACTAGCCAAACGTGCAAGATATTTTGTGGGCATATTCAAGTATGGTAATTGCAGGTGTAAGGGAAAATGTCTAAATTCATTTTACAAAGATAAACTATGTAGGTAAAATTGTTTTGTGAAACACATGAAGAATTGGTTTAACGTGTTGCTTTGCAGCCCATTTTCTTAATTAATATAGACAAGTTAAAGAGCTTAAAGGTATTTCTTGCTTATTAAAAATTCTCTTTATAAACTTCTAAACTTACGAGAGCAGATTTATAATGAATTCACTCTAAGAATCATTTGTCAAATTTAGAACATTTGAGAACAACATACTAACACTTTGTTCATGCTACTTATGTGTCTAATCCCCTCTCTATAAATTACTATATTATCTAGCTGTTTCGTGGGAAGAACAATTTTACAAATCTGTGATTAATAATTGCCGGACTAGTTCCATTGACCTATTCCTCCTTTTAGTGTATTAAATCATTTTTTTATTGCCAAAATGGCCGAGGAACATATCTAAAACAGGCGTATTGTATATTACAGTCTAATTATTGCATGTAAAGAAGTGGCTTGATATTTCTACTGCTGTCAAATAGTAATAGATAACATTTTTGAGACTTTACCCTATATTGGGAATTTGTATGTGGGTTTTGCGTGTAATATCTGCACTTCAGAGGAATGTCTAAATCTTCTAGTGAAATTAAGAGGGTTTCTGAAGAAAGAGAAATATATAATAGGTAGAAAGTCGGCAATGTAAATTAAAAGAAAGAACTTGGGAAGTTCTCTCTACTGCAGATATATTGTATACATCTTTCAGTTGGTAGGCAGTGCTGTAAATACATTAATTTTGTAAGAATCTACACAGAATCTGCCCTTCCACAGGGCTCTGTTGCGTTATGAAGGGATATCCAAGAACTGCAGACACTCGATTTCATTCTCTCGGTATTGCAATTTCTATAGTTAGCCTTGGATTACTATGACCTTGCTAAAATTCATTGTTCTCCTGAGCTCTTGCTTTCCCCTGACTGGGTCATGCTCACTCAAGGGGATAGAATGCACAGAAGAAAAAGGTAACGGCGGACTAAACATATTATGCACACTACATTATCTGATTCTTATGCACACAAAATGCATGAGATTGTTGCTATTATTAAATTCATTTTCTGTGAGGAAATTGAGAGAGTTAAGATGATTAAACAACTTTGACAAAATTAAATTGCTCTATCCTATATTCATTCACATATCCTAGCATTAAGTACTGACCAAAAGAAAGAACGAAAGACAAAGAAAGAAAAGAAACAAATATCGTTCACAAAAGTAATAAAAAACGTTAGCAAATAAAAAAAAATAACATAAATGTGCTAGGTCTAAATGAATAATCCTAAGGCTATGTAATAGTGGACATGCAAAACAGACTGAATATATGGAAAGAAATGACCCACTTTTTCAATGATGGTCTAAAAATTAAGAAGACTTAATAATTAATTCATTAAATAAGTATTTAGTAAGCAGAGATGTGCCTGACTTTTGCTCTAGGCATTGGCTACGTAGTGATAAATTAGAATAGCAAATATCTGTGATTTTGAGGAGCTGAAGAATTAGCGCAGGAAACAGTACCCCAAAGAGTAAGTAAGCAAACAAATACAGAGGCTAGGGATGTGATGGGACAAGGTATGACTGTTTGGCTATGTGGAGCGAACTGTTCTTTGGTGCATCGTGGAGAGGCCAGCTGTTTGGGGCAGAGTGGTGCACGGCAGCTCCGCACACCCCACTTATTGTTGGAGGGGAGAGATGCCTGTCCTGCCTGAGAGTGGTATTTAGTGGGTAGGGCACCCTGCCACTGACAAAAAAGCACATGGCAAGCCACCAGTGTACAATGCTCTCTGATTAGCAGCTGGGGCTGCTTGTTTCCGGTTTGGGGTTCAAGGTACAGTCTGGCCTGTCCATTGACACATCTGCACACATACAGAAAGGGGAAAGAAAGCATGGGATAGAAAACGGCCGCTGAGCATGTCCGTGGCTTCCCCAGCAGGCTGCTTCTGGCTTAGAAAGCATCTCTACGGAGAAGTTATTAAATATATGATAGGAATAATAGTGAGTAGCCATCCATATGAATATTGTGAGAAAGAGGGACAGAAAAGAGGCTGGTGTGTTGGAGTAGAGTCATTGAGGTTGATGGTGGTAAAATGTGATTCAGTAGATCCTGCCAGGGGTGTGGTTCAGACAGAAGCTGAGGCAGAAGTTGGGCTTAAAATTCTGTTTTCTAGGCCCTGGGGTCTGAATTCTCTGAATGAGAGCCACCATTTTTGCTGGACCCTGCTCCCACTTTTCTTTAGGAAATTGTCTCCTTCACCTGACTAGTTGCTTTGTCTCCCAGACATACCTCATCTCCATCCTTACGTAAGTCAGTGCTGAAAACTGAAAATGCCTGAGGATTTCTTTAGTGGGGTGCTAAAAAGTTAAAAAATAATAAAAAGTAAAAATAAAATCCTCTTCATAGCTGGTCCCCAGCCTCCTGGGTTCCAATATTCTGAGCTCACCAGACTCCAAAAGACTTTGTATCTTTTTTTTTCCATCAGCCCCACCTCCTCTCTGCCAGGGAGAAGCCTCTAGTTTCTTTTCTGCTTGTTCTGGATTTGTCTGTGCTCAGAGCTTGTATTCAGCAGTCCAATTTTGTTAATTAAATTTGCAATTGGAGCTTGGTTGAGCTACCTTCCCTTGCTTCTAGTAGAGATTGCTTCTTTTCCCCATGGGGAAGTGACTCTGAATCAGCTTGACTTGCCAGTGGGGAAAGGGTGCCAGCCTCCACAGTTTAGGAGACTTTACTTACAGCTCTGCACAGTGATCTTGCCCTTTCTACCAGTTCCAGGCTGCTGTAAGTTGTGTGTCTGGTCAATGGAGTCCCCCCAAAAGTTGTTCCAGACAGTTCCGGGCTAATTACTAGCTATCCTAAAGGACAAACTAAACTCCATACTTTCCTATGTTGCCATCTTGCCCCCCCTCCTGTATGCAATAATCAAAATTTGCAAGTATTTTGATAAAAGAAGCTTACAGAATTTAGGACATGCTTTAAGAAAAATAATGCAAAAGTAGGTATGAAGATGAATGCTTCCTTAGAATGAGAAAAAAACTAAATTAAAATTACAAAAACCTGACAAACTGCACAAACACCACAAAAGTTTAAAAATGCATTTTATTAATTAACTGAATGGAGCAACTCTGTAATATGGTTCCCTTTTATTTGCATATCCTTTTACTAGCACTTCTAAACAGCAGCATATTAAAAATATTTTCTATAGGGAGAAAATAAGTTCCTCCTCTAGCATGGTTCTTATAAATGTATTTTGTTATTTCATAATATTTTAATCTGAGCAATTATTTATTAGTTGTACCAGGTAAATGTTTGGATCTTTGTTAAATTATAAAAACCTCAAATTTTCACATGCATATTAAAATTTCAGGGTATTTAAAGTTTCCTTGTACAGGGCCTGACCTTAATTACTACTTGAATTGATAATATCCATTCATCAGTTTGTCAAAGAGGTTTCATAATAGATTATTATGAGTTTTATATTATCTTCTCTGGCCGGAAACAACTATCCATTTTGATTAAGACTTAATGAGAATAAACCCTCAGCTGAGAATTCACTCATTTAATTACTGGAATAATTTTCCATAAACTATCTTCTTCCCAGACATATTTCAAATGTTATATTTGCTCTACCTCAACATCCTCTAATTTCTATGATACAGCATTTGAATACTACATTTTCTGGATTACAAGGTGAACAATTGCTTTTTATTTTACTAAATTTGTCCACTACTAAGCTGTGCATGATTTTTCACAATACTTATATTCCTTGTGTAAAAGAATATTCCAGCATTTCAGATAGCTATTTACATCTTTATAATTTTTCAACTTTAGTTATTCAATTTGTCTCCATTTGATAGAGTTTATTTTTCTAAGGAAACTATATTCAAAGATAAATAGCAGGATTTACATTGCCCTATATGGAAGTATTAATGGCTTTACATGGTACATTCTCTATGAGCATATTATCACCTTAGATAAAATGTACCATAACAGATTACATAAATATTCTGTGTTCTTTCATTCAATCATTTAGTAACTATTGCTTGAGAAACTTGTATGAGTAAGGATCCAGTTGGTTGTTGGAAATTAAGTAGCAACTAACCAAATACAAAATGTGTGCCTAAGTAATTTAAGGATTTAAGGGTGGAGGTAGCATCCGGAAACAATTATGTAGCTAATTATTTAATTAATTTTGTAATAAATGTCATGAAATAATTTTTTTATAATAACACATGGAGTCAAAGTAAATATTTTTCTCAAATATTATTGTTTATATATCACACAACAGTTACTAAATTTCTGTTTACTAGAACCCATAGCATCGGTATATATTTTAAATAGAAATTTACTTTTTTCCTTATCTAACCTTGAGAAATTTTTCCAGAAATTTTTTTATTTTTAATGGATTAATATATTCAGGAATACCTTAGGAATGGAATGCAATAATTATCATTGGCATTTTACTGCCTGAATGTCTTAACATTTTATCTTGAGTACTTTAGAAAGAATTTTCACTTTTCAAATCTTATCACCTGTTAGTTAAGGACTAATAAAGTCAGGTTTATTCCAGGTTGAAAGAACCGCTTTCTCTGATTTGAAATATGGTAAAAAGAGAATAGATGAGTCAAATGAGTGACATCATCATCATCATCATCATGATAATAATGATAATGATAATAACAAAAATAAAATAATAATAATAATAGTAGCGAGAGAGAGGACAAGAGATAGAAGAAGAGACCTATGGATTGCAGATCAAAAATCCTTGCCTGACTTTTGGCTGGGTATGCATAACATATTCCTTTGGGATGAAGCCACCTTCCAGGCATTATTGGGCATCCTTTCCAGATTTTAGCAAACCTGCTTTATACCCTGCTTACCCTGATAGGGTAACTAGTTCTTTACCACTTGATTTATATTCTCATCATTACTGTATGAAGACTTCTTGTGGCTGGCTTGACTCTAGCTCTTTATCTCTCCTATTATTCTCTCCTTTACCTTCTGTTTTCTTAGAGTCTTCTGTGGCTTCTGAGATGAACATATTATGTCCATGAGAAAGGAAAGAGAATTTAAGTACTACTCCCTTTGCTCTGGAGAACATAGGAACACAAAGACATTTTTTTTAGGAAGAGCTTTCTCTAAACATCTATGTGCAGGGAGCCATTTGTTATTCCTGTTCAGGATAGAGAATGTTTCCACATTTAGAACTTTCTGAGTATGGAAGACTCTCCTATCAATTTTAATCTACAACAGTATTATGTCCATAAAGTATTTTATTTATCCAAAACTGACTTAAGCAACATACCTAAGTACAAAATGATTTCTAAATGAAAGAAAGAGTTGCTTAAGAATGCCAAGCATAATGTGATATTCAGAGATGCTTATCTAGGTGTTGCATTTTAGGATCATCTCTCCTCCTATTTGAGATATGGGCAAATCTTAGCTCTACAAATGTTGACATCAGTTAGTGAAGCAGGCAGCAGGAAAGTGACAAAAAAAAGTTTTTTTTTTTTTAAGGCTAATTTTGAAATAGCTCTGAGGCATCAACTCTTGAATAAAATATCAGTCAAATTACATGAGTGAATACATAGAGATTTAAAAGCTAAAGATCAGAAAGTTCCAGAATAAAAATCTTTTAGAACACCTAAGATTACACATGCAACATAAGCTCAGTGACTATGTGAAACAAATTGTACATAACTGCATAGATAGAAAATCATCTTGGGGTAAAAAAAAGGTTTGTTCCACTATGCATTTATCAATTCAGCAAAATATTTTAGCCATGTTAGAAGGAAGGTCCTGAGATGCAAAAATGTAAAAGACAATCTCTGGTCTCAAATACTGACTGATGAGAGAGCTCAACAAATTAATAGGAACTTACACTAAATATATGTGAAGTACTATAATTTGTGCAAGACAGTGGATCAACTCAGATCCCCTGTAACTGATATACCTGGTGTCCTAATTAAAATTACAAGTCACTGGCACCATTGCCAGAAGTTCAGAAACAAAGTCTCTGGGGGCAGGTCCTAGTAGTCTAACTTTTCAGAAAATTACCCATTTTAGTTTCCTGGGTGGTTCAAGCAAATACCTTGCAATAGGTCATCTTAAACCATGGGGATTTATTAGCCCATGATTTTGAGGCTGAGATAAGTCCAAATCAAGAAGATTCTTTCTTCGTGGACACTGGTGTTCTGTGATTGGCTACCTTTCCTGGCTTCTCGCTTCTTCTCTGGGTTCAGGTGAACTTCAGCTTTTTGGTTGCCATGGCTTTCTCTCTGTGTCTGAGTTTCATTCTGCCTATAAAAGGACTCCGTAGCAAAATTAAGACCCTACCCTGACTTAGGTGAACCGCACCTTAACAGAAGTAATCTCATCAAAAGGTCGTACAATGGCTTCCTACCCACAAGAATACATTAAGTTCAAGAACTTCTTTTTTGGAATACATACAGCTCTAAACTATCATATTACCCAAGTAACTCTTATGCACCTTAAAATTTGAGACTTTCTGCCAATCCATGATATCCTCTCCTCTATTTTTAGGAAACTTTTAGAGAAGGAGCAGTTTATAGAATTGTGCAAGTTTGGGACTATGACTAATGCTAAGGCAGTGTATGTATATGTTATTCCTTTAAAGTACATATATATATATATATATATATATATATATATATCAAGAGTTATTAACAGTAACTGTGCCATGAGAATTTGAACACCATGCATACAGGAAGAAGTCTGAAGATAGGATCTACCTCAAAAAAAAATCATAGTAAGAAAGAACAAAATAAAGGAAAACAGGAAAATAAATCTACTATCTTGAGTGGTGATTGAAAAAATGATTTATATATTACAGTGTTAAAACTGCTGTGAGCAAACACAGACAAAAAAGCACAATAAATTTTGGAAGCTTCAAAACCACTATTTCTGCAAGATAATGTAGCAGGATGTTATTCAAGACATTTAAATAGAGGTCAAAGTGTTGATCATGAAAAAATATGGGTAGCCCATGTTCAACAATGTCATTACAATATGTCAGTACCCCTGGATGTCAGCCAAAATTGGGGTAATTTTCTGAAAATAGCTCAGTCCTGAACATAATCCAAAAAGCATCCATTTATAACAAAGTGTTTGTTCCTTTTAGGAAGGGAAAAGACTTTTCCAGATAAAAGAGTTCTGCTGATATATTATACATAAAAATATAAACATTATCAGTATAAACAGCATACACCACTATAAATCCACTCATTTGGAACAAATTTTGAACATACCTACATGAAATTATTAGAGTATCAACAATTATAAAAATCATGTTTTCTCTTTTTCTGAATGTAGGACATTTTTGAAGTGGCAGAAAAAGAATGTAAATAATGCAAATAGACCCTGAAACATGGAACCACACTGAATTTATAGTTGAGCTTATTTGAAGTCCAGTCTAGCTTCTCTACTTTCATAATCCTACAGTAACACTAAAACCTGAACACTGTACCCAACAAGAAAATGAGACTGATTATTCATATCAAGTTTAAATGTGTAGTCTTCAGAGAAATCATTTTGGAGAATAAAAATCTCCAAAATTTCCATTCCAGAGAATATCATTTCCATTCCAAAATACCATTCCAGAGAATGGTAAAATATGGTCTTGAATTTTTACTTTGGTGAATTGTATTTGGCAGCAAAATTCAAGATGAGTTGATACTGGTGTTCGGCATGAAGGTATTGAAGAAGAATTGATTCATGCTATTAGAATGTTAAAATATTTAAACATTCATTGACATTGTTGTTTCATTAATCCATGAATACAAAACATTAATTGATGCCTCCTACAGGCCAGGGACTGTACTAGATAATAGTAATACAGGGAATGTGGAGTCTAGGGAAAGAAATTCAAATATAAGCCTGTACATATAACATATAGATAGAGTAGTATGTATAGAAATGTATTTGTGCATATCCATATAAAGATGTGTGTACATATATATATTTGCATTAGCATATAATATATATATATACATTTATTTATTAATTATACATACAAGACATTCTGGGATATGTTGAATAAGATGAAGAAAATGAAATAAAAATTCATCAGGAGAACAGATTATGTAGAGATATTCCACACGATGTACAAAACATACAAAATAATAAAAATTGAGGTTCCCAGATTTTTAGGGCACTGCAAGGGTAGAAGTTAGGGCTTAGGAGGAGATGAACATGGAAAATCAGGTAAATAATAAATTATCAAGCCTAAGGAGTTTGGAGTTTATTTTAGAAATTCTTTTTCATTAGGTCAGAGTGAAATATAGAAATCAGTTTTGACTAAGTTTCTTTGGCTGATTCTGATGGGCAGCCAAGTTGAAGAACCACTGAGAGCAAGAAAAACTCAGGTTTAGGTGTGAGAGAGCTGGCTTCATAATGTTCTTAATGTGACCTTGGATCAGATGCTTATTCTCTGTGTCTTTCATGTCTTGCATTCTGAAAATGGAACCTGCCTGGCAGGGTTGAATTAAGGAAATGCTCTAATATATGAAAATCATTGGATAGAGGCCCAATAGATGGCATTGAATGCATGATATTATTATTATTATTATACTTATATTACTATTCATTATAATTAGAAACCTATATCCTAGTAGGTGGGCAAAGAAGAACAATCATCCTTTATTTTGCTAAATATGAAACAAAGAAGCCTGGTGCTGGAGGAGAAAGCACAGAAGACTCATACTGCATTCCGAGCTTTCAGGAAAGACTTTCTGGAAAAAATAACCCCCAAATTTAATGCATGCTGAGATATTATAGGAGCACATAAGACAAGTTACCTAAGTATTTCCATTAGAACAAAGTTTTCTACTAATTTCTCTTATTTTTTTTAAAAAAATGAGTAGATTTAAAGTGTACTCAACATCAATATTAATAAAGTTTATCAAACTCCTCAAGAATGTATGAAAGTGTGTACATGTTGCTCTTTCTCATCAAATAGACATGCACTGATCATATTTTAGTCAATGATCTGCAAGTTAAATATTGATGTATCAGGTCAAAATATAAAGAAGGTTAAATTTTGCATCAAGTTGGAGAGCATTTCTTTCTAAAATAGCAATGACAACAGAGTAATGACCCATTTCAGCACACAGTTATTGAACACCTAATTTGCTCCAGTTACAGGGAGAAGGAATACTAAGATGAATAAAACAAAGCTACTTCCCATGATATCACTTCTTAGTGAGGGAAAACAAAGGCTTAAACAGATGATTGTGCTGTAATTAAAACGTGCTATTAGGAATATACAAACCATTCAATTTAGACAGGAAATAAAAAGGACAAACAAGATATTCTTAAAAAGACATTCTTAAGAAGTCGATCTCGGATCTGAGTCTTAAAACTGTTCCTCTCCATGCCCTCATCCCATTTAATAAGGAAGCATAAAGTTATACCATCACTGAGATGTCTGGAAATAAAAGCATGATGATGCAATCATTTGCCTTACTTGAATTGCAAGTGATAATGGTGGAAACAAAGAAATAAATAAGTTGCAGGGGAAAGAGAAAAAAATGTAATGACATAAAATAAGAGGACACAGGGTATGAGAGCTAATGAAGTGGGATGAAACTAAGGAGAGCCATAAACTGCAGGAGATATGGCAATGGGCAACTGGAATTATGGCAAGAATGGGTTAGTAGACAAATAGACAGGAAGAGAGGATTAGTAGTAAGAAATCTGAAGTTAAAAACCCTCTAACTGAAGAACATAAAAAGGGAATGGATGGGGATCAACTTCCAAAATGGCAGAATGAGGATTTCAGTAAACTCACTCTCCCCAAAAAAATGAAAATATTGGCGAAACAATTAAAATCAAGCATTTCAGAGCTCTGAGAATTATTCAAAGCCACAGAACAAATTAAAAATTGTCTATTAAGAGAAACTACAGATCCTTCCTAACAGGGTGAGTCCCATGATATTCTTAATGTGTAGCTTGCCCCTTCCTCCTCAGCTCAGAGACACAGGAGCACTGACAGGCGAGCAGCCTTAATAGCCACTGGAGTGGACTGACTGCTTATAGAGCTCTGTTAAAAGCACCATCCCCAGAGCATAATCAATACTTTGTCCAAATTGCAGCAGCTGAAACATCTCTGTTCCCAGGGTGTTGTGGCAATTTTGTTTGACCCCTAGCTAAGCTCAAGGGAAAATGTCCTAACCCTAGGGCATGCCCATAAACAACAGCAGATCTGCTGACATCAGACCTGACTGAGGCTGTGATTTCAGTTGGGCCAAATAAGAGTCTAGGGATTTAGAAGTAAATCCTGGAGAACTAGATAACCTTACAGAACTTTGAAAAATTCCTATATATTCCTGGGGAAACCAAAAGACTTCATTCATTTACAAGGCTGTGCACATGCCCAGGAAATAACAGAAAGGAGAAGGTCTCCACCACTCTCCTCTGGGCTACTGACAGGTCTTATACAAGCAGGAAGTGAAAGCTAAAGCTGTCTGACAAACTGCTTGTTGAAGGTGTGACTTCCTACATAGCTCCCATAGAAAAAGGCAGAAGAGATAGAGACAAAGTATTTAAGAAAACCTTCTGACTGATCATTGATTGAGCACAAAATCTATATTGAGCTAGGAGTGACCCACAGGAAGCCAGGCTTCAAAATATAAGAAAAATTAAAAAAAAAAAACTAACAGAAAACTCAGTGGCCATGCATTGCAAGGAATGAAGAATTTATAGATGTAGCCTATGAAAATCATTAAAAGAAAAGCACCAACAAGGAAACAAAAACAACAATGAACAATAGCATCAACCTGTGGGGTAGAAGGGAGATTGTAATTAACAAAATTGTTGTGTTATATTATCTCAAGTTTAAGAAAATTGAAAGATATTCAAATAAATAGGAAAGTGTGCCACAGGGGGAAAAAAGCCAACAGGAAATGTCCCTGATTTTGGATATTTTAGGCAAATAATTTTAATGAACTATTTTATAGAAGTTCAAAGACTGAAAGCAAACTATATTTAAAGAAGTAAAGACAAATATGCAAATGATGTCTCACCAAGTAGAAGTTCAATAAACGGATAGAAATTATATTAAAAAAATAGAAAATCCGGAGTTGTAAAGTGAAATAACTGAAATGAAAATTCACTAAAGGTACTCCAAAACTGGATTTGAGTTAGCTGGGAGGGTAAGAATCAACAAACAAAGTTCACAGTCTTAGGAATAGAAAGATGAAAGAATAAACAAAACGAACAGTGCTTTGTGCCAGCATCAAGCAGAATGATATACACATAATGGAAACCCCAAAAAAGGGAAGAGAAAGAGAAAGGATAGAACAAGTATTTGAAGGAATAATGAACAAAACCTTTCCAAAACTTAGGACAAAGATGAATCCACATTTTCGAGAAGGTCAGTGAATTCCGTGTGGAATGCATTCAAAGTTATCTAAACTGTGATCTGTTGCATTCAAATTATTGATAGTCAAAAACATAAAGACAACCTTGACAGAAGCAAAAGAAAACCTGGGAGGAGTCATCATAAACTAACCTGCCCAGAAACATTAAAGATAGTTCATATTGACACGAATTGATACAAAATTTAGTAATTCAGATCCACAGGAAAAAATAAAGACCATTGGTAAAGGTAATTATGTAGATAAATATAAGACAAAATAAAGGTACTTTTTATATCTATTTTGTTCTAATTTTTACATAAAAAGAGACCTGGAAAAGGCAACAATTATAAAATTGTGGTGATGGGCTTTTATCTTTATTCATATAACTTGTATGACAAGAATAGTATGCCTAGGGCAGCATGGTAGTACATTAGAGTGAAGTTTTTAAAATACTATTGAAATTGTTGACATTAAGTTGAACATGTTTTTAAAAAGTTAATAATTTCTAGGGAAACCACTAAGAAAATAACTTAAAAATATATTAAGCAAAACAAGAGACTTAAAATGATACCCTAGGAAAGATCTAGTTAGCACAGAAGGAGGCAGTAATGGAATGTAGAGTAACAAAGAAGACATATTACATGTAGAAACAGCAAAGTAGTAGAAGTAAATCCTCCTTTATCAGTAATAATATTAAATGTAAATGGGTTAAACATTCCAGTAAAAAGGGATTGAGAATGGATTAGAAGTCATGACCTAACTATATGTTTTTCTTCAAGAGACCTACTTTAGATTCAAAGAAACAAATAGCTTGAAAGTAAAAAGTTGTAAGAATATATACAATGGAAATAGTAACCATTAGAGCTGGAGTGGCTAAACTAATATCAGCCACAATAACTTTCAGGAAAAATTATTTACTTAAGAATAAAACACTATGATAACAAAAGGATAAATTTATCAGGAAGATATGTAAGCAATCCTGTGTCTATGAGCAGCAGAATAAACATTCTTCTTGCTACACATGAGACATTCACCATATTTGACATCTGCTAAGCCAGAAAACTAGCCTTAAGAAATTTAAAAGGACTATGATTATAAAGAGTATATTCTTTCATCACAATATAATGAAAGAACTGTGAACACCTATATTAAAAAAGATCTCAAATCAATTAGAAACCTTCTAACAAAAGAAACAAGGTCAAATTAAATCCAAAGTAAGCAAAAGGAAAGAAATAATAAAAGCAAGAGGAGGGAAATGACACAGAGAATAGAAAAATCATAGAGAAGTCAACAAAAACTAAAAGATGTTTCCTTTGAGAAGATCAGCAAATGACAAATCTTCAGCTAGACTAAGCAAGAATAAAGAAGAGGGATTCAAGTTACCAAAATCTGGAATAAGGAAGGGACACCATTTTTTACCTTATGGAATAAAAATAATAATGACATACTATTAACAACTGAATATCTGTAGATTAGATACATTAGATGAACAAATTTCCTGGAAAGACACACACCGACAAAACTGACTCAGGAAGATATGGAAAATCTGAATTGACCTATAACAAATAAAGGTACTGAATTAGTAATTTATTAAAATCTCATAAAAAAGCCCAGTCCCAGAATGCATCACTGGTGATTTCTTTTAAATGCATTAAGAAGAATTAATATCTCTTCACAAGCTCTTCCAAAAAATAGCACAGGAAGGAAAACTTTCTAAATCATTCTATGAGAATATTATTAACATGAATCCAAAACCAGAAAAAGACATTATTCCAGGCCAGTTCCCCTTATGAATATAAATGGAAAAATCTTCAACAAAATGATGGCAAACCAAATCCAGAATCCAGAATGATTATATACCATTATATAACATGACCAAGTAGGATTTATTCCAAGAAATCAAGGTTGGCTTAACATCGATAAATTTATCAATATAATAGGCCATATTAATAGAATAAAAGACAAAATCCACATAATCATTTCAAAAGGGAATGGGTATGATTCATTGAATGTTAGAAATCTGTCAGGCATTCATGACTGACTATGACTCAAATCCTCAAACACTTAGAAGGTGAGAAATGGATCTTGGCTTAGGAACAACTATTAGCTTCTCTAACAGAAACCACCTCTTATCTCAACCTCTGTACATTGATATTATCTGTACTGACAGTTGTTTATGTTTGGGGTAATGAAGCATAGCATAGCAACTGAGACTCCAACCCTAATTGCTTTCATTAGAAAACTGAATTATTTTATACTTAAGTGCTACAGTAAAAAAAGACCTAGATAGGAATGAAAATCTCGGTTACCCTTATCTAATTTTAGAAGAGTTGCTTAGCCTTTCTATGCCTCAGTTTTACTATCTGTTAACAGGAGATGGCCAAGTGTGTTTTGTCTGTTTCATTTATTTGCAATAGGGATAAGATCGATTGATATTTATGAAAACTCTCTGTTGGTTTATTCTTTTTTATTAGTAGAAGGAAAATTGACATTGATTATTATTTTGAACTTTTATAATTTATCTCTGAGGAAAATTTACTCATAGTTTAAGAAATATTTGTAATGATTTTTTTGTCTTTAAAAGTCACAGCGTCCCATCTACACTGCATGGAAAAATTGAGATAAAAATGAATTAAACTCTTCAACTTGATAAAGTAACAGGAATTTTTAAAGAGAATGGGCCTCTGGGTCTAAAGGAAAGGAAGGAAAGAGAACATCTTGAAAGAAGTGTGTGGCAACACTGTGGCAGAATTGGTCCTGATGGGACAGAGAGCCAGTGGGGATAAATTCTAATGAATTTAGGAGCAATGATGGCTAGCATTTGATATTAAATTTCTTTATGCTGTGGGCTATAATAGGCATCTATTTATCTTAAGATGTTTAGAAAATACAACCACTTTGCACTATTGACTCCTCATTGAATGACAAGGTGAAAGGATTGCGTTCATGTTTTGGGGCAGGGTGACAATATCCATTTTAATATCAAGGATTGATGGTAATCAGATACCATAATGATTAAAAGAATCCTTAGTTTAAGAATTGAGAGCCAGCCTTAATGGATAACTAAAGAAAATATAATGATTTCGAGATCTAGGTAGTATTGGCAAATATCTATGAGGGGGAGTTGGGCTTATGTGAAATGGGAAACAATGCATAAAAGAGCGATAATACGAAGATTTTGGATGACTGAGACATTCAATTTACATTAACAGAAGTTCTAAATGAAACCAAAACATTAAGAAAATAGTGATTAACGAAAGGTTAACTTTAACATTGAAAACTATAACTGAAATGGAATTGTTTGCTTTTATTATTACCATCGTGATAACTACAGTCTTTCTAAAGTCAGAGAAACAATGAAGCAAGTATAATTTATCCATCAACATAGGAGGAATTTGCAATTAACTATTTAATCCAATTCATTTATTGACAAAGGTGAGTCTTTACTTTTAGTGAATCTAGTGTCAGCAATAACATTTATGGTATTCAGCTATGTATATGAGTCATTTTTTTTTGTATTTGTGCATATAATAGACAAGTATAAACTAATTCTGCTCTTTGGAAGTTTAAGTGTGGGCACATGTTCTCTTCTCTGTTCTTGCCCATAGTATTCCCCCACCTCCCAGAGCGGTATTATTTGTCATTCCTGAGATGTACCAGCAGAGTCCTTTCCTGGGTATACTCGTACATTATAAACAGCAAACGGATGTTTTCATTCTATTTAAGTGGGCCCTTAGGATATAAATGAACTGAAAGATAAATCAGATGGGAAACTAAAAGAGGAAGGAAATCAAGAGCACTTGATAACGATTGTAAATTTATTTGGGTATTTTATATCTGCAGTATTTGCAGAAAAAAAGTGAATAAGCTAGCATTAACAGTATCAACTTTGAGCTAGGAACTTCATGGCCGTTAAATCTTTGGAAATCCTATAAGATGATGTAATTAATCCTATTTAAAATGCACATATACTGGGTTTTAGAGAGATTTGGTTACTTCTGAGTTTATGTAACAAATTAAAGAAGTGCACAATGTTCAAATTTGTATCTCATTCTAAAACCCTTTTTCATCCTTCCATAAAATGAACTCCCAAACCTTGTTCCCTGGGAAAGGCAAAAACTCAGTTAGGTACTATATGAATTACTAAAATTCCAAATTTAACATGATTGTAGTGATAGCAAATATATTTTAAACCTGTGAAAAGATAATGCATTGGGCAGTGCAATGGTGGTTCTGTGGCAGAATTCTCACCTGCCAAGCCAGAGACCCGGGTTCGATTCCCAGAGCCTGCCCATTCCCAAAAGAAAATAAAAGAAAAAAAAAAGATAATGCATTGTTTCAGAGACAATTTAGAAGCAAAGTTGGGTTTGTTGGTATTTTCTTTCTTGGTGTTTTTTTTTTTTAATAGTAGGATATGAAACAAATAAATCTATCCTCTTTTAACAGAATCCAAGTCATCTATTATATATACCATATATGTAACATAGCATATTTAGGAAACTGACAAAACATAGTCCCATTATTTACAAAAAGGAAAACTGTAATCATCTGGATTGTTACATTATTCTATAACGTAACATATAGGCATATTTCAGTTGTATGTATTTTTTATGTTTAATGTTTAGATGTATAGGCTGGAACAAGCACATTCTCCTTTTCAAACGTTTTATATGGGGGAAAAACCTATATTCTCTAATATTATAAGGGCCATCTTTAAATCTATAGTACCTCTTCTAGGCCACTGTGACATTTCATTGAGCCATTATTCTGCAACACATATGTTTAAAAGCATACTGTGTTCCTTGACCTTAAATTGTTTTGCTTTGTTTGAACCTTGCTTTAATTTGAGAAAAAAAGATGTTTCACCCCATAAGGTTCCAGAAATAGACCAAACAAGTAAATCATTTGCATGGATTGGTTCACTGATAGAATAATGGGCTCCTGCAGCCTCTTTGTCTTAGCTCCCTTAGTGGAAGATGTTGAAAACTCCCAGTGCTGCTTACAGGCTTGTTAAAGAAGGGCTTTTCATTTCTACATCAACATACACCTCTCTGCAATGTTTGCTCAATTTTAACAATTAGTATCTAGAAATGTTACATATGTCATCTGATGATTATGATACAATGAACCAGTAAAGATTTTTGCATTTAAATATACATCAAACATTTTTTTTGGTTTAGTTCATTCCAATGATAAGTTAATTGAAAAAAACTTCAACCTAAAGTATTTTTTCTTAGAATTCTTAGAGTTTTATTAGCAAAATCAGTAGAAAAATATTTTTAAAATTGTCATTTTTCCATAGGTCCAACAAATTCTAGGCACTAAGAAATTAATGGTCATGTTTTTTTCTCCAGTTTAGTACATTGTAGATGTGTATGTGTGTGTGCGTGTGTGTGTGCATCTATGTTCATTCAAATGTCTCTAGCATGAATTTCCGTGTCTTATTTTTTGTTACTAGAACACGACTGGCATTTAGGAAAGCACTGATTTACTTTGCATGTCAAGTATGGAAATATGGCTTTTCCCTCACACAGTGACTAATGAGCCTGTCAGTAGGCCGGTGTTTTACAAAGTTTTATGTAGCAAAGGACTAGTGGCTACTTTTTATTCTCTACCCAAAGCAGAAAACATGGCAAGCAGAACCAAAATGTCACATGTAATCTATCATTGCTCAATTACATGTGACATAAAACAGAAAAGGAAAGACATATACTATTAGTGGAATCTAAAATAGCATACTAGATAATGGAAAGGTTTTATTTATTTTTCACAATGCGTTGCATGTCTGTGATAAACCAATTTTTCTAGTTTAATTTCGCTAAACCATAATTATGATGCATGCAAACACTATTGTATACCACATCTTCTTTCCTTTCAATGTTGTAAGTCACAGTACAATATTTAAAAAATTTGCAAATAGTTCCTTCAAATCAAATAACAATAGGAAGAGATTAGTCGATATATAATTTAAGAAACATCTTAGGTGAGTAGTTTCAAAACCAGTTTTTGATAAAATCTGAGGGATCAAAATTGCTATAATTTCCTGTAGTCAGTAGGGGCAATTTCAGATGGAAAAAAACAAAAAACAAAAAAACACAAAAATAAAAACAGTTCATTTAGCCAGGCATCTGAGAAGAAATTGAACATACAAACTTGTCAATATTTTCATGTTGAGCGAGAACAGAAGCACCATGAAACATCCCACTGGGACATTTTGGATTGAAATATTTTCAAAGTTGAAGAAAAATGCAATGAGGCAGTAGCTGGCTTCTGGAAGGCTTTGGCAATATCACTTCCAAAACAATTCCAAACACTAAATAAATGGCAGTTTACCAAGATTCTCCATGCCAGTTTCTTGCCCTTTACCATGGAGGCAATTGCTTGCTGCAGACTTCTGAGGCCTAAAGCAGAGCTGTCTAAGATAGGAGCTGCTAGCCATGCATGGTTATTTAAATTTAGGTTAAAATAATTTAAATAAAATAAATAAAAACTTATTTCCTCAGCTTTATTAACCATACTTCAAGGGCTTAATGTTCACATGTGGCTACTGTCTATTCTTTGAGCTCTGAGTACCTTGTGAATGTGGAAAATATATAACATGTTGAGATTTTTTTGATGTACTCAGTTATTATTTCTAATCTTCCTTTCTCCTCAGAAAGTGTTACACAAGTTTGACTTCAAAAATAGATCTTAAACACTTCTATGCCATCAGTTTTACTTTTAAATCATCTTATAAGTTAAATTTTTGTCCTCATCTTGACTATCATCCCTGGTTTACTCATAGATTTTTATTTCCTACCTTACTGTCCTCTCATTGTGCTCTGCATTAGCCAAACTACCCTCTTGCTCTCCACAAATATTCAATGTATACACTAAGCCCTGGGTAGCTTCCTTGCCTGAAATGTTATTCACCAAGGAACATGGCTTATCTTCAAAAATATTCAGATCCCTATCTAAATATTACCTAAAAGTCAGAAATTTTCTGACTGTCCTATCTAAAATGTACTTTTGTACTTCAATTTTTTTCTTTAAAGCTGAAATAATATTATACATTTATGGACTCATCATCATCACCACTGACACTTATTGGGCATTTATTATATCCCAGGGATGGATCCAAGAGGTTTTCATATTTTAAGGCATCATCAGATAAGCTCTATGAGGCAGGGCTGCCAATATTATTCCATATTATCCCCATTTTAAGGAAGAATAAAATATGGCATAAAGGAGTAGATATGTGCTCAAAGCTCAGATATGTTGGATCCTGGATTAGAATGCAAGATTATGATCTCAGATAGCATTATTTGTTTTTAATTGACTGCAATTGCTTCATGAGAATAGATATATTATCTGTTTTATCTAATGTTCTATATCTGGCACCATAGTCAGTATTTGCTGCATAGAATACACTTAATTATTTGTTAAGTTAATGAATGAACAGAATCATCAGTCAATAGATTAATTTAAGGAAATAATGTAAACAGGTAAATAGGGTAAGAAAGGGCCCTTGATTTTCAATATGTCTGAATATTTCTTTCTTTTTTTTTTTAAATTTTGGTTAATGATAGTATCATACTGCTATTGAATGTGAGACTCAGATAAGTCACCTTCAGTGTCATTCAAATTTTCAGTAGTACTCAAATTTATTGCGCTCTCTAGTCCCTATGAGTTTCCGAATTCCTCCCTGGCAAAAGAGTAGGATGAGCTGTGTCCGTTGTGCTCTCTAACATCCATGAGAAGTTTTTATCATGCAATGGTGTCAGATTTCCAAACTCTGGAGTGCACACACAGAACAGAAAAAGGTTGGTAGAGAATTTAGGAGTTAATAAGAAGTAATGCAGAGTTTCATTCTGGTTGGGCAATATAACAAACACCCCAAAGCTCCCTAGGTTAAAACAACAAAGATTGATACCTTTCTCACACTATATGTCTGTCAAGAGTTCATGGAAATGCTTTTCTCATCTAGGAGCTCAGGACTGCACCAGCTGCCATAGAGCACACATTTCACAAGTTGTGAGTTACCATGCCAGAGTGGAAAAAGTACTATAGGGTTTAACACTGGCAATTAGATGCATGATATAGAAGGGACACGAATGGTTTCTGCTCACAACCTACTATCCAAAGCTAGTCACTTGGCCTCACTCATCTACAATAGGGTCAGGATGTATACCCGTTATGTATCTGGAAGGTAGATCTCCAGAAATATTTGGTGAACTGCATTATGATATCCAAGTCCAGCATTCCCAAGGAAGTTTTAGTGCAAGTGGCCTTGGAGAAGAATAATCCTAACAAGAATCAGTTGTAGAGCAGGAGAACTAGAAGCCAATAAGGAAGCAGAGGTGATTGGGATGGGTTAATAAGAAGACTGACTCTATTTTTGGATGTGTGATGATAATATTTAAGCCTCATCCCTTCCTTTGTCCCACATTTGGACAGGCTGGTAAGAAAAGCCAGTGCACCCTTCTTTGGTGATGCTGAAAGGTTCAAACCACTAAAGACTCTGTCCACTCATGCACAGAGACATCTCCTGGCCCCACTGCCTAACCGTATTAAAAACCTCAAGTCATTTCTTGTTTTCTGCTGACATTTTCAGCCCAGCTTAGGAAGCCTGTTCTGCTGTTCCCAGAAAGCCTCATGAATTGATAAACAATTTCATATGCTTTTGGTATATATGCATGGAAATATCAGTCTCAACACCACAACCATGTTTTTAGTGGGGTCCATATTGTCTCTCTTGGATGGCCACAATAGTTGGTGTTAGTATTAGAAATGATCCAATCCAGGAACAAGTTAAGATCTCTAAATATGTTGAATTTTACAGAAATATCACATATTTCATTCATCTTGAAACTCATATGTTAGAGCAATAAGAGAAGTTCATTCTCCATGATGTAAGTTGGTAAGCAGATTTGAAAAGGAGATACCCTCATAAAATCTATGTAAAAGAATCAGTAAAGGGAACTAAATTCCATTTATTCAATCTAATATTACTGAATGTTGCCATATATATAATAATTACAGAGAATGTCTTCCAACCCATGACTTCCATTGATGGCAATCTTTTAACTGACTTTCCTAGCCACTCCTGCTTTCCTTACATCAAACATAAACCACATGGCTTAAATCCCATTTTCTCCTGTAGTATCGTCAACAGAAATACCAAATAGCTAGTTTCCAGAATAACTCTTCACATACTTTAAGGATAAAAAGACAAACAATAAAACCCATCACACCTACCCACCCCCTACCACCAACTAAATCATCCTTTTAAGCTATATGTCCAAATCCTATTTGCCATATTGTTATCCATTTTAATATATCTTCCCTAGATTGTCCAGGTCTTTTCATATCTCATGAAATATGGGTCTTGAAATTAGATAGTGT
This sequence comes from Myrmecophaga tridactyla, assembly GCA_004026745.1. NCBI lineage: Eukaryota > Metazoa > Chordata > Mammalia > Pilosa > Myrmecophagidae > Myrmecophaga > Myrmecophaga tridactyla. The sequence continues at coordinate 21,471 of PVIY010012253.1, read as the reverse complement.
GTCTCAATAACTCAGTGATAGTGAAAATATTTATGTTTCTTTTATGCTCTACTCTCTGTTAGTAACTCTCTTCATATGTCTGTTTTAGCTGTTTTATTCCTAAAAAGCTTTATTGTAATGATTCATTTGTACATGACTAAGAATGACTGCCCCAGCCACAAAATTTAAATGATATCTAGGCCTAGATTTCACCACAACTGCAAAGGTTTTTGCATCTCATCTCAGATTCTCACTTGTCAGAACATTGTTTGGCAAGTCACAACTTATATCTCTTTACAGATCTGGGGGTAAGGCGACATACCTGATACAATTCTCTAGTGCTACAGTGTGAGGAAAAGTAGAACACGTGAAGTAAAATACATTTATAGCTTTGGATTTTCTCAGGTGATAAAATGCAAGTAAGTCTAAAATAAATAATGATAGCAATATCCTGGCGAAGCAGAAGTTTGATGATACCAAAAAAAAAAAAAAAAAAAAAAAAAAAAAAAAAAAAAAAAAAAAAACAAGCACTATAATATAGGAAATGATTATCTAAGATAATGTTAGCCTTAATTTTACTATAAAATGATGATTATCATTTTCTGGATCACCATATCTTAAAAAAAAATAAGGAAATAATGATTTAAGACCTGAAGAATTAAGACATAACTAGAAGGATGAGCGAAGTGTAAAAGCAATAATCGGTGGTTACGCTGGTACGGCTCATTTAGGGTCTGAAAGATGATGCTTTGCAGCAGAAATCTGAAAGACAATGCTTTAGATTGTATAATCCATAGAATTTAGGGCCTCCATAAAAATCATTCCTGGGCAGGCCGCCGCGGCTCAGCAGGCAGAGCTCTCACCTGCTATACTGGAGGTCTGGAGTTCGATTCCTGGTGCCTCCTGCCCATATGCAAATAAAAAAAAAAAATCATTCCTACTAACCTCAAATTCAAGTATCAGTTCTGAATTCACTATAGTCAACCTCCTAGTGAGCTGATGTGGTCAGACATTTTTCCAGAGCCTGGTTTTAGGGTTCGAGATTAGAACAAAATATCACGAGGGGCAGCTTTGTGGGGAGGCCTGTAACACCATTTCTAAAAGCACATTAATTGCATTCTCCAATATGTTAATGAGCGTGTTTTATATGCTGTATATAGAAGCTTGACCATACAGCCACATTACAGAAATCCAAAGTCAAATAATAGACTTCTAAAAACAATCCCTAAATAAATATTAATCACACTGTGTTTGCATTATATGAAATGAAAATAATAGCAAGTAAAGCCCAGAGATGCCTGCATAGAAATGAAGTTTTTAACATATGTTCCTCAGCTCCATAACTACAACTATTTCTAACGTTAATATCTTACTACTGTGACAGAACCGGTTATATGAAAATCACGGCCATCTTTGTCTTTCCTTACAAGTTAAAATGTCACTATTAGCAGAATTCATCTTGACTACCTATTTCACCACATCCCAATCATTGTATTAATGCACGATTTCCCAAAAAAGCCTTCTGTTTGGAAACTACTCATGGAAATGTTTTTTCCTGAGGGATCAAAAGTCTCAGAGAAAAAGCTTGGTTTTTTGGATGAACACATTTCATAAAAAATTTATTTATAAACAACTGTTTGTCATTTTCCAAATATCCATGCTAACCAAAAGAGCAAAAATTGTAAAAAAAAAATTGCTTATGTTTTGTCTTATCAGTAAAACACAAACAAATAAATAAAAACTCCAGATCAATAATTAAAACAATATTTACTCTTACCTTCTAAACTAAGACATACACTTGGGTAATATTCAAGATCTAAATCTGAGATGATCCATTAATTACATAAAAGGAATAACAATCATTTTTTAAATGAACCTAAACATATTTTTGTAATTCACACGTGAAAAATACAAGAGATTCTGATAAAGCATTTTTAGTTCAACTATAAGTAGAATAAAATGAATGTATTAAGAAAAACATTTCTTTAAACTTTTCTTTTGTGATAATTTTAGATGCACATATAGTTAAAAGAAGTAATACTGTTTATCCAGTTTTGCATAACAGTATCATCTTTCCAAACTATAGGATAATATCAAAACCAGGATGTGGCATTAATGAAGACAAGATACAGGACATTTTTATCAACACAAGGATTCTACATGTTACCATTTTATAGCCCACCCCTCTTTCTGCTTGCCCTCACTCAACCCTGGGAGCCATTTATTTGTTTTCCATTTTGATCCTGTCATCATTTCAAGAAAGGTATACACATGGAAAAATATAGAGTATTTACCATTCTGGAGTTGGATTTTACACTGAGCATAATTTTCTTCTTCTTCACAGTTAAATAGCTACAATTGCAAGGCTTCTCAGTCTCCAGCACTGCCACAGGCAAGGGTGAAATTCAACTTGTCTGAGAGACTAAAAAATGAGTCAGATGAAAGGAGTTAATTCCCTGATGGTTGCATCTTTCCCAAGAAAAAGGGGGCAAGGCCCAGCTCAAGTGGAATTAATCTTTCCAAGAATTCAGGTTCTAGGGACTGGAAAGCAGAAACCATCCTACTACCCCACCTCTATTGCAACCATGGCCCTTACAGGGAAAGTCTGTTGAAATGAAAGGTACTGTGCCACTTTAAGCTGGTGAGAAGCCTCCAGTAGATAAGCATCACATGCTGGACAGGATATTAAAAGTACAGTCTAGAGGCTTCATAAGAACCTGCTGATTCTCATCCTCAGGGAACACAGATGCTGGCTACTTTTGACTCCTGAGACATGTGTCTGTCTGGTCTGGGAATATCTGACTGGGATTTATAATATCTGAGGAGACCCTCCTCAAAAAATAAAGGCACCATAAAGGCAGGATAAGAAACAGAAAAACAACAACTGAAAAAATTTGATCAGTTAAACAGAACCTGTGCTAGAGGTCTGGAAAAAGTTGAAATGGATGTCAAAGGACAGATAGAGAACAAAGCTATCCAGGAAGAAAACCCTAGGTAAAAGAGTGAAAACAACTTCCAGAATGAACTAATCAGGGAAACTGAATGCCTAGATGCCAGCAAAAAAACCCCAATCATACTAGGAAAATCAAGGATATGACCCAGTCAAAGGAACAAACAAACAGTTCAAATGAGATGCAGAAGTTGAAACAACTAATTCAGGATGTTAGAAAAGACATGGCAGATCTTATCACAAACCAAATCAACAAGCTGAGGGAAGATATAAGGAAGTCATTTGGCTAACAAAAAAAAAAGAACTTGAACGTTTGAAGAAACAAATCACACAACTTATGGGAATGAAAGGCACAATAAAAGAGACGGAAAACTGTAGTAGATTTGAAGAGGTGGAAAAAAGGATTAGTGAACTAGAGGACTAGACTTCTGAAAGCTGACACACAAAAGAAAATATAGGGAAAACAATAGAAAAATACGAACAGGGTCTCAAGAAATTCAATGATAACATGAAGTTCATGAATATACATGTTGAGAGTTTCCCAGAAGAAGAAGAGAAAGGAATAGGAGGAGAATGATGAATGGAGGATATAATCACTGAAAATTTCCCATCTCTTGTGAAGATGTAGGAAAATTATGAAGATGTAGGAAAATTATAGATCCTACAATTTCAGTATACCCCGAAACAGAATAGATCCAGATAGACATACTCTAAGACATTTACTACTCAGATTGTCAATGTCAAAGACAAAGTAGGACTTTTAAAAACAAGAGAAAAGCAATCTATCACATATAAGGGAAGCTCAATAATCCACTATGTGTGGATTTCTCAGCAGAAACCATGAAGAAAGCAATGGTAAAATGTATTTAAAATTTCTAAAAGAGAAAAACTGCCAACCAAAAATTATATACCCAGCATATTTTCAGACAAAGAATCCCTGAGAGAATTTGTGAATAAGAGACTGGCTCTGAAAGAAATACTAAATGGTGCACCACAGGCAGATAGGAAAAGGAAGAAGAGAGAGGTCTGGAGAAGAGTGTAGAAATGAAGACAATATTAGTAAAGGCAAAAAGAGAAAAAAAATCAGATGTGACATATAAACTCCAAAAGACAAAATGTTAGAAGAATGTATTGTCTTTACACTAAGAATATTAAATGTTACTGGAGTAAACCCACCAATTAAAAGACATAGAGTGGCAGAATAGATTAAAAAAAAAAAAACAGGCCCCATCTATATGCTCTCTATAGGGGACTCATTTTAGACCCAAGGGCAAAAATAGGTTGAAGGTGAAAGGTTGGGAAAAGATATTTCATACAAACAACAATCACAAAGAGCAGGAGTAGCTATACTAATATCTGACAAATTAGACTTCAAATGTAAAATGATTAAAAGAGACAAAGAAGTAAACTATGCATTAATAAAAGGAAAAAGGAGAAATTCAACAAAAGACGTAACAATCATAAATATTTATGCACCAAGCCACAGTTCTTAAAAACACGTGAGGCAAATACAACAGTGAAGGAAGAGGTAGACACCACTACCATAATGTTTGGTGACTTCAATTCCCCATGCTTATCAACGGAGAGAACATCAAGACAGAGGATCAATAAGAAAATTGAGATTTTGAATAATACAATAAATGAACAAGACTTAGCAGGTATTTATTAGGCATTACACCCAACAAAAGCAGGATACACATTTTTCTCAAGTGCTCATGGATTATTCTCAAGGACAGACCATATGCTGGGTTACAAAACAAGTCTCAATAAATTTAAAAAGATGGAAATCATACAAAACCCTTTCTCAGATCATAATGGAATGAAGCTGGAAATCAATAACAGGCAGAGGGCCAGAAAATTCACAAATATATGGAAGCCAAACAACACACTCTTAAACAATCTGTGAGTCAAGGAAGAAATTACAAGAGAAAACAGTAAATATCTCAAGACAAATGGATATGAAATCACAACATATAAAATTTTATGGTATGCAATGAAGGCAATGCTGACAAGGAAATTTATTGCCTTAAATTCTGATCATAAAAAGAAGAAAGAGCAAACACAAGGAATTAACTATTCAGTCAGATGAACTAGAGAAATAACAGCAAATGAACCCCAAAGCAAACAGAAGGAAAGAAAAAAAACGAGCTTAGAGCAGAAATAAATAAAATTGAGGACATGAAAATAAGCAAGAAAATCAACAAAACTGGAAGCTGGTTCTTTGAAAATATCATAAAATTAATGGATCCTTAATAGGTTGATAAATAAAGAGGGAGAATGCAAATAAACAAAATAAGAAATTGAAGAGGAGACATAACCACTGACCCACAAAAATAAAGAAGATAATGAGAGGATACTAAGAGCAACTATATGCTAATAAACTAGACAATGCAGATGAAATGAACAACTTCCTAGAAAGGCATGAACAAACAACATTGACTCAATAAGAAATAGAAAACCTCAACAAACCCATCACAAGTAGAGAAATTGAGTCAGTCACCAAGAAGTTCTCAAAAAAGAAAAGTCCAGGACTAGATGGCTTCACATGTGAATTCTATAAAGCATTCAAAAAAGAATTAGTGCCAGTCTTGCTCATACCCTTCAGAAAATTTGAAGAGGAGGGAAAGCTACCTAACTAATTTTATGAGGCCAACATCACTCTAATACCAAAGCCAGACAAAGACACTACAGGAAAAGAAAATTACACACCAATCTCTTCAATGAATGTAGATGCAAAAATCCTCAACAAAATACTTGCAAATTGTATCCAGCAGCACATTAAAAGAATTCTACAACACAACCACGTGGGACTTATTCCAGGTATGCAAGTGATTCAACATAAAAATATCAAGTAATGTAATACACCCTATCAACAAATCAAAGAGAAAAAAACACATGATCATTTCAATTGCTGCAGAAAGCCATTTGACAAAATTCAACATATTTTCTTGATGAAAACATGCAAAGGAAATGAATAGAAGGGAACTTCCTCAACGTGATTAAGGGAATATATGAAAATCCCATAGCTAACAGCACCGTCAGTGGGGAAAGACTGAAAGCTTTCCCTTTAAAATCAAGAAAAAGACAAGGATGCCCATTGTCACCATTGTTATTCAATATTGTGCTGGAAGTTCTAACCAGAGCAATTAGCTAAGAAAAGGAAATAAAAGACGTTCAAATTGGAAAGGAAGAAATAAAACTCCCACTGTTTGCAGATAACATGTTATATGTCCAAAATCCTGAAAAATCTACAGCAAAACTACTAGAGCTAATAAATGAGTACAGCGAAGTGACAGGTTACAAGATCAACACCCCAAAATCAGTTGTTTTTCTTTACACTAGTGATGAGCAATCTGAGGAGGAAATCAAGAAAAAAAAATTCCATTAACAATAGCAAACAAAATAATCAAATATATAGGAATAAATTTAACTAAGGATACAAAAGACCTATACACAGAAAACTACAAGAAATTGCTTTAAAAATCATGGAAAACCTAAGCAAATGGAAAGACATACTGTGTGCACGGATTGGAAGACTGAATAGAGTTAAGAAGTCAATTCTACCCAACTTGACTTATAGATTTACTGCAATACCAATTCAAATCATAACAACTTAGTTTTCATTAAAAAAAAAAACAATAACCAAATTTATTTGGAAGGACAGTTCGCCCTGAATAGTTAAAAATATCTTGAGAAAGAAAATAAAGTCTCACCAAACTTTAAAGCATATTATGAAGCTACAGTTATCAAAACAGCATGGTACTGGCATGAAGATAGATATAATGACCAATGGAATCAAATTGAGCGATCAAAAATAGAGCCTCTCTTCTGTGAACAACTGATCTTTGATAAGATGGTCATGCCAGAACCTGGAACTGAGCAGCTTCTTCAGTAAATGGTGTTTGAAGAACTAGATATCCATATGCAAAAGAATGAAAGAAGAATCATATCTCATACCTTACATAAAAAATTAACTCAAAATGGATCAAAGACCCAAACATTTGAGCTAAGACAATAAAAATTTTGAAGAAAATGTAGAAAATATCTTATAAATCTTGTAATAAGAGTCAATTTTCTAGACCTTACACCCAAAACACAAAACATTGAATAAATAAATAAATAAATAAATGGGATCGCCTCAAAATTAAACACTTTTGTGCATCAAAGAACTTTGTCAGGAAAGTAAAAAGGTAGTCTGCGCAGTGGGACATAAAATTTGGAAACCACATATCAGATAAGGGTTTGGTATCCAGGCTATATAAAGAGATTCTTCAACTCAGCAACAAAAAGACAAATAACCCAATTAAAAAATGGGCAAAAGGCATGAACAGATACTTCTCAGAAAAGGAAATACAAATGGCTAAAAGGTACATGAAAAGATGTCAACTCCACTGGCTATTAGGGAAATGCAAATCAAAAGCATGATGAGATATCATCTGACACCCACTAGAATGACCATTATCAAAAAAATAGAAAATGACTAGTGCCAAGTGGATGTGGAGAAAGAGACATACTTATCCACTGTTGATGTGAATGTACAATGGTACAACTGCTGGAACGCAGTTTGGTGGTTCTATACATTAAGTATAGAATTGCGATATGATCCTGCAATCCCATTACTAGTTATATATTCATAGGAACTTAAGGCAAGGGCACAAGTGAACATATGCACACTGATGTTTATAGCATCATTATTTATGATAGCCAATCAACAGATAAGTGGCTAAACAAGCTGTAGTATATACATACAATGGAATATTATGTAGCTGTAAGACAAAACAAAGTCATGTAGCATGTAACAACACAGATGAAACTTGAGGATATTATGCTGAGTGAAATTAGCCAGAAACAAAAGGACAAATACTATATGGTCTCATTAATATGAACTAACATTAATGAGTGAACTTTGAGAATTGAAGAACACAGGTTATCAGGAGATAGAAATAGGGTGGAGATTGGGCATTTGGTGCTGAAGGAATACAGATTGTGCAACGGGACTGATCGTGAAAATTCAGAAATGAATAGCACAGTACTACCTGATTGTAGCACAATAATATAAGTACACTGAATGAAGCTGAATGTGAGTATGATTGAGGGACAAGGGCTGGGGCACGTGTGAAACCAGAAGGAAACACAGAGGAAAAAGATGGTATAACTTAGGAATTTTTAGAGTGAACACTGATGGTGATTAAATGTACAAATAAAGAAATGTTTCTGTATGAGGGAAAACAAATGAATGTCAACATTGCAGGGTGCTGAAAATGGATGGTATACAGGAAAAAGTACAATTAATGCAACCTGGGTCTATAGTCAACAGTAACAATGTAATATGCTTCTACTGAATGTAACAAAGGTATTATGCCAAAACTAAATGTCAATAGGTGGGGGCATGGGAAAGGGCTATGGATTATTTGTGGAAGAAAAGGAAATGTCCTCATATAGATTATTGTGGCAAAGGCATGTCTATTTACTTAGGTTGAATTGTATGATGTGTGAATAAAACTATTTGAAAATGAGCAGAGAGAAACAAGTGCTAGAGAAAATGTGGACAAAGAGATGTACATATTCACTGTCAGTAGGGAAACTGAGAGGTGAAGACTCTGGGAGGGCAGTGTGGTGTTTCCACAGGAGGCTACGGGTGGGGCTGCCACATGATCCTGCAACCCTGTTGCTCAGTATAAACCTGGAGGAACTAAATGTGGGGACATGAATGGACATTTGCACACCGTATTTATGGCGGCAGTGTTCACCATTCGTAATGGAAGGAGGTGGCCTAAAGGTACAACTGAGAAACTGAAGAGGAACTGAAGTGTATATATATGTATATATATATATATATATATATATATATATATATATATATATATATATATATATATAATGGACTACTGAGCGGCCCCAAGAAGGAATGAAGTTGTGAAGCATGCTACTAAGTGAATGAAACTTAAGGACTGAATGTTGAATATAATGTCAGAAACAAAAAGAAAAATATTACCATGCCTCATTCATATGGACCAACTACAACATAAAAATATCAGTGAAATAAAGTCGAGAGAATGGGTTTTCAGGTTGGGGCCTATTGTAAAGGGTCCTATAGACTGCAAGCTTTTATAGCAATCACATATATTTAGGAATTGTAACAATTATTTCTAAATTCTGAGATACTGAGCAGTTTGTATATAACCTTGTCATTCCCAGAAATTTCGGGTATTTATGAGACACCTGAAACTCAGAGTTAGAGCTCTGAAGCTGTGAAAGTCAGCAGTACCCCATACAGTAACAGCTTAAAAAGTTGAAAAAGAGATTGGACTTCGACTAGAGATAAGAATGAAGCTGATCTGGATAGGACATGTGTAGATTAGAATACACAGGAAAGGATGATCTCATCCATATTTTAAAACTTCAACTAATGTGTGGGACTAGATGTTTGTTTGGTGTAAAATTTATATTTGAGTAGAGCATTGCATAATATTACTCATATGGTCAATTTATTTGAACACCATAAGTACATGGAATTTTGAATAGGGCATGAGATCTTGTTGGTTTGTCCAGGTTAGTATGATGCCCTGATATATCCCAGAATAATTTGGGCAGTGAATAAAGAAGTATTTCCCAAGTCCCCTTGAGGAACTTGGAAGAATGGAGGAAATATTCAACTTCCTCATTTCGAGAGTTTCTGACATTCTTACAAGCAGTGAGGACAAACAAATCAATAGGCTGAGCCTTTGATCTTGGGATTCACCCCCATGAAACTTATTCCTGCAAAGGATAGGCTATGCCTAAGAGACACCTCCAGAGAAACATTTTTTTGCTCAGATGGAGTCTCTCTCTCTCTCAGCCATCTCGCAGGTGACCTCACTGCTCTCCCTGCCCCTACCTGGGATATGACTCTCAGAGGTGAAAATCTCCCTGGCAATGTGAAACAGAACTCCTGGGATTCGCTGGAACCTGGCATCATGGGATTGAGAAAGCCTTTTTGACCAAAATGAGGGAGAGAGAAATGAGACAAAATAAGGTTTCAGTGGTTGAGAGATTTCAAACAGAGTCGAGAGGCTATGCTAGAGTTTATTCTTATGCATTATATAGATATTCCATTTTAGTTTATGGTATATTTGGAGTGGCTGTAGAGAAGTACCTGAAACTGTTGTGCTGTGTTCTGGGGGCTTTGATTCTTGAGGACGATTGTGCAATGATATGGCTTTTGCAATGTGACTATGAGATTGTGGAAACCTTGTACTCCTTTTATCTAAGGATGGATAGATGAGTAAAATATATGGATTAAAAAATAAATAAATAATAAAGGGGAAAAGGAGTAGAATAAATTGGGTAGTTTGAAATACTGGTGGTCAGTAAGAGGGAGGGTAAGGGTATGGATGTATGATTTTTTTCTTCTTTTTTCTGCTTTTATGGAGTGATGCAAATGTTCTAAAAATATGATCACGGTGATGAATACAGAACTATATGATGACATTATGAGCCACTGATTATATACTATGTATGGACTATATGTGTGTGAAGATTTTTCAGTAAAAATATTTAAAAAATAATAGGTGAATGGGGCCTCATCAAAATTTAAACTAATTTTCCCGTAAAGGCCTTATTATGAAAGTAAAATGACAACTTATATAATGGGAGAAAGAATTGAAAGCAGGGATTTGACCAGATATTTGCACACAGATGCTCATAGTAGAACTATTCACTATTATCAAAATACGAGAACAACACCAGTGTCCATCAATCGATGAATGGATAACTTAAATGTGATATATATAAATGTGGAATGTTATTAAACCATAGAAAAGGAATGAAGTCTTGAAACACGTGACAAAATGGGTGACTCTTGGAGACATCATGTTGAGTGATATAAGTCAGACACAAAAACATAAATATTGGTATGATCTCACTATTTTGAAACATTTAAAATAAGCAAAATCATGTAGTCAGAATCTAGAATATAGGTTTCCAGGGGACAAGGTGGAGGTGGAATTGGAAGTTAAAGATCAAAATGTACTGAGTTCCTATTTGGAATAATGGTAATAGTTTGGTAATGGATGGTGGTGATGGCAACATAACATTGGGAATGTAAATAAGAGCACTGCAATAAATTCCTGAAGATGATAAAGAAGGGAAATGTTAGAGTGTATATATGGTAACAGAATAAATATTACAAAAAGAAAATCCACGCAACTACACTACTGTGAACCCTAAATTAAAGCATGGATTTTAATCAATGGTACAAAATTTTAAAATCTGCTGTCATCAATTGCAACAAATGTTCCACATTGTCTGGGCAAGGTCTTGATGGTAGGGTGGTACATGGGAATCCTATATTTTATGCATAATTGTTCTGTAAACCCACATCTTCTCTAATAAAAAAAATGCAAACAAAACAGAACAAAGAGTTTTGTAAAATATCCAAATTCCATTCCTAACAAAAAAATTCTAACCAAGATGGACATGGAAAGGCATCTTTTCAATTTATTAAAGAAAATACAAGAAAATCCCAGACTTAAGGGTGAAAGACTAAATTTTTTCCTCCTAAATTAAGGAAAAACAAAAGGTTGTACACTCTCAACACTTCTATTTAAAACCATTTAATATTGTATAAAGGTACCAATAAATGCAATAAGGCAAGAAAGATGCACTTCAAAAATATGCAAATTGGAAATGAATTAAAACTCTATTTACAAGATCATCTATGTAGCAAATAAAATGGATTAATGAACATAAATATTGAATCTAATAAGTGAGTTTAACAAGGTTGCAGAAACAAGGTCAGTATGAAAATTCCATTATATTTTATATACTAACAATGCAAAACCAGAAATTGAAGTTCAAAATGCACTGCCATTTAAAATAACAGCAAAAATATGAAATATTCATTGATTAAAACTGTCAAAATTTGTAAGACACAGGTATTGGAAACTACCAAACACTTTTTAATACAATCTCAATCAAAATTCCAGTAAGTTTTTTGTAGAAGTTGACAAGCTGATTCACAAATTTAAAATGAAACGCAAAGGATATAGCACTACAGTAAGTAATAGGGTTCATTCTGCCTGATTTCAAGACTTATTTTAAAGGTACAGCACTCATGACCCTGTGATACTGGCATCCAGGTAGATAAATAGATCTATAGAGAACAGAGATTGCAGAGACAATTGATTGTTACAAAGTTATGAAGGGATTTCAGTGAAGACAGAAAAGTTCTTTCAACAAATGGTGCTGGAGCAATTGGATATCAAATTTAAAAATTAAAATAACTTAAATCAAATTTTAAAAACTTTCAACCCCAATCCCACAGCATATAGAAAAGTTAATTCAAAATGGGTAAATGTCATAAATGAAAAGCCAAAAATATAAGTTCTAGAAGAAAGTCTTGTTTTAGGCAAAAATTTATTAGCTATCATACCAAAAGTTCGACTTATAAATTTAAAAAAATTGATAATCAGAGTTTATCAAAACTAAGAACTTTGGCTCTTTTGAAAATACTATTCAACTATATTGCTTAAAATATACCATAAAGGACCTAATAATAATAATATTAGTTGAAACAAATTGCAAATAAAGTCTGGTTTGAAAATCATTCTAGACCAAATCTCCTCTGCCATTGAGAATTGTCTTGCATTAGTATATTTCTGTCCACATACAAGACACCTGCTGGTGGAGAATCCTGCTTTTGTCTGCCTCATCTCACTTTATTTTAGTGGAAGACATTTTTAGCAAACTCCTTAACTTTCAATAGGATCTAAATCTAAACCCTGGGTGCTTAGATTTGAAAGCATATGGCTTATCTGTCAGTAATACAGAAAATTTGCACACTATTCCTTCAGGAAATACTATCAACCTAAATTAAGCAGTCAATAATTTTCAACAAAAGCACTCTAAGGATAATAGCTGGTCCCTATTTTTATCCGAGGTTGTAAAAATTTCTTATACTAAAACCATTCTTTGTCAAATATTTTCAGGGAAGATAATTCATCATTCCATTAATAGATTTCCTCTTTATATGTTAATATATAACACATACAGTTTAAAATAGAGTGCCAAAATAAAATGTCATCATCCTTGAGAGTTTGCCATTTACCTTCTTACTTGATTAAAATTATTGTTGTGTGCCATTTGTAATTTTGACCTGGCTTTCACAAAGCTCAGGGCCATATTTAAACCTCAGTTACAGAAACATGTGGGCCCTTACGGTGAGCAAATTTTCTTCCTAGTCATTCTTTACTTGCATTCCTATTTTATTGATATATTCTATCATGCATCATTACCAGGCTCACATCCGTAGCTTCCAGTGTGATAAAGTATGGGACTAGCCTGCCAAAGGCCAGCTAAAAGGCAATACTATGAGAGCTTGGGTTGGCATTATCTAGGATCCCACTGCGTATTGAATCAGACACTTTCATATGGCATGTGTCTCCAGTAGGAAGAATACATGAATTTAAAGACCAAATGGGTAAACAGGAGCAGTGCCACTTACCATCACACCCAGTGATTCATTGGAAAACGCTGTGAATCCACCCCTACAATTCTAGGCTCTCCAGAGGCAGAGGTTGTAATGCATAAAGAAGGCTCCCTATCACTAGAGGAGTCAATAAGGGTTGCATTGGACATTTATGGCTTTCACTTGGCACCTTGGTTCCTTGTGTCTGTGGACTAGTAACAAAAATAAATCACCATCTTCTCAGGGGTTATTTAACCCTCGTATCAGGAAGAGGTAGGATTGCTGTTTGTATTAGTTAGGGTTCTCTAGAGAAACAGAATCAACAGGGAACACTTGCAAATATAAAATTTATAAGTGTCTCACGTGACCGCAGGAACACAGAGTCCAAAATCCACAGGGCAGACTGCGAAGCCGACGACTCCGATGGAGGGTCTGGATGAACTCCACAGGAGAGGCTCACCAGCCGAAGCAGGAATGAAAGCTGTCTCCTCTGAGTTCTCCTTAAAAGGCTTCCCATGATTAGATTTAGCATCACTAATTGCAGAAGACACTCCCTTTTGGCTGACTACAAATGGATTCAGCTGTGGATGCAGCTGATGTGATCATGACCTAATCCTATGAAATGTCCTCATTGCAACAGGCAGGCTAGTGCTTGCCCAATCAGATAAACAGGTACCACAACTTGGCCAAGTTGACATGTGTCCCTAACCATGACACTGTTACACAATTAGGGCATGCAGCGGTATACGTGGACACAGATAAACCACATAGGTGCATCTTGGTACCGATTCATCCAATTATGACTGAACGGACAAGGACACCTACCCTAGCCTGAGATGGGTACAGTTACTAAGGGCTTAGACACTCAGAACTAAGCATTTAGACCATTATATCAGTTAAGCCACTGAGACCAGCAGTGGTGACAGCTGAAAGCATGAGAAACTAAAGATAGTAAGTGGAGAAGGTAGGTGATAAGTACCAGTTGCAACCCTGAGACCAATTGCAGTAACCAGCTTTCTAGTACATCTTACTCTTACATACCTCCTGCACTTAAGGTTCTCCTCAAGAAGAGAAGCCATAAGAGCCTTGGAGTAACTGCTGCCTGCACTGCATACAGAAGTGAATCTACATGATGCAAGAAGTGGACTATCACAGACACAGAGACATGCCACTAGGCTACCAATTCAAGAAAGGACTTGCAATTCAGCTATAAGGAATAGAACTAGATAACTGTCTTTATCACCCCAGATTTCCAACCAAGCTCACACACTTTTGGGGGGGGGAGGGGCAGCCTCCCATAAAAACAGGGCAAAGAGTGGATCTTAGAGAGTCTTCAGAGAATACTCAGGAAGACAGTCATATAAGGGCCCAGCCATTACCAAGGGCCCCGCCATTACCACCCCACAAAAGGAAATCAGTTTGGAGCAGTCTTTGCCCTGGGTTTCCTTGTTAGGCTGGGAGAGGCCTTGGTAGATACATATCAGGTCTGATGGTTGCCCTTGTCCAATCCTACCGTCTTTCTTTCCCTTTCACCGGTAGCTCTCCCCAGTAAACTTTCTGCACTCCTAACTCTGTCTCAGCATCTGCTTTTCAGAGCAACTAAATTGCAATACCTAAACTATCTACTTTCTGTACCCGTCTACATTCTGTACCCATCTACATTGACCTGTCTAAATTCTAAATCAGAATTAGGATTTGTCTAATTCATCAGACTTTTAATGCTCTTCATAGAAAACACAGCCATTCCAAGACCAAAATCCAACACTCCATGAAGAAAGGAGTCCTTGTAAATTTTTACAAATGCCTTCCATGAAATATAGATATTGATAATTTGGATAAAAAGAGAAATGAGTCTGAAGTTTAGATTGCTGAACTAGAAATATCATTATAGTGATATAATCTTATGAGAGGCATTCAATAAAACATGCAGTCTGAAATAAATGTTGATAGCACAGTATTAGCTTGCTTTCTCTATAAATATTAAAGATATATTTTTGATTTTGAAAGAAGTAATAATTACTGTAGACAAAATGAAAGTATGAAAACCTGTCATACAATGATTTATGCAACCATCAAGTCTACCTTACTGTTGAATGAAAAAGAAACAAAATTAATATAGCGATATCTTTCTTACCTGAAAAAGGAAAAAAACAATGTAAAGTCACAACATAAATATTGTACCAAGATTAATTATGTGAATCCTATTAATATTTATATATAAAAATTCTGCCTAGTACATGGAATTAAGTACTATTTTCTCTAATTATTCTCTTTTGTTTCATCATCATTCCTGAATTTCTCTTTATTGTTCTGAATTCTCCAATTAAACTGCTTAATGATGAATTTATTTTTATCCAATTCTAAAAGTTAAAGATTTTGACATAAGTATGCCATTATCTGATTCTGAGAAAAAAAAAGTTGTATGTGTATATGTGTGTGTCTGAAGCTCTAAAAAACTTTGTGGAGGGTGGGCCACAGTGATTCAGTGGTAGAGTTCTCTCACCTGCCATGCCGGAGACCCGGGTTCGAGTCCTGATGTTAAAAAAAAAAATTTTTGTAAAACCTACAACATATTCAATTATTTTGTTGTGTTGTTTTTCTCTTTTACTTTTAATGGTTGACTTGTTTTGATGATCCTTTATGACAGCATTTTATTACTCTCCACAATTTACAGCTTCTTTTACACTGCTCACTGGAAGCTGAACTATCAGTAGTGGCAACTGGCTCTCATTTAAAATATTAGTAGTTGTGATCCTTGTTTGTCAAAACACTGTTTCAAAATGTGACAGTCCTTATATCATGCACATTTTTAAATCTGTATCTGGCTTTGATTTAGAGACTAGATTATTTGTGAGCCAATTGAATTCTAGATCACTTACAGAGAAAGCCTGTGATATTAAATAATTGGTAGATTTTTTGCTTTATTTTAATTGAAGTTTTAATATTAATTTCCTCAAAATTAGATAGAAATGATTTTCTGTACTTTAAGATGGAACGCACTCTTCAAAATACCTACTGGTCCAGAAGAGATTTAAATGTATCATCTTTTTACGTCTTCATTTTTAAGTTTAATATGGAAATTTATTTAGGTTGATTTTCCTCCCCAAATTACAATGGAAACTTATTTTAAGGCTGTAAAATGTATCCCAGGTTTAGTAATGGTATCATCTTCAGATATATATTTGAACATAGCACTTTAGGAAGAATCAAAGAATTTCTGTGAAATCATGGGTTTATACATATGCCTTTGATTTTCCAAAAAAAAATTTTGAAATAGTTACGAATGTAATATTCACTACACTTGCAGAATAAATTATCATGCTAGGAAAGCATTTTGGTAAGCCCATGTGTCAACTGATAAATCTCAAATGTGCACAACATATCTATATTATTTCTCTTTTATTAATGAAATTTTCATTAAATTGCTGTAGTTTTTGTCCTCTAGAACCAGTGTTGACATATGAATATGTTATACTTGCATATATGTGATTTGAAACATTTTCAAAATGTTAATCTCAGAAAATTGAATGAAATGTTTTAACACAGCAGAAGATTGTTGGCTTTTTTATTCCTTGAGAAAAGATGTATAGATCATCAGAACAAAACTCATTTTTACCCTAATGAGTAAGGAATATAATTTGCATTGTCTGCTAATGGGTAATAAGTCATTGCAATGGTGTTGCACATTGCTGAAAATGATTTTACCTGCCTCTGTCATCCGGTTTTCAGTAAAGTTCAGCTCATATAACCTGTGACCTCTGAGATCTCATCAGCAACCCATATTTTCTTGCTTGGGAAAGACTCTTAAACTACATCATTGCATGTTGACTTCCCCACCTTTATGCTGGACTATTACATCATGAAAATCAGTTTATTTATGTTTAATGCATGACATTTGACAGCACTTCCCTTCCGTACCAGAGCCTAACAATTTGTCAAATGTCAGGTTTGAAGTATGTCAATAATCTCTGCTGTGGCTGATGCTTCTATAACAGCCTGATCTTTCAAAACATCATCTTGCATACTGCTATAATATACAGTAACTCTTTTTAGCTTTTTATTTTTAATATAAAAATCTATGGCTTTTGACTCCAGCTGCCTAACCCAGGTAAATGACATTTTCTCAAATACTTCTGTATATCTCAATATAAAATATTTATCTAGATGATATACAAGGTTTGCTGGATAAAAAAATGAGTTTAAATACATAACATTTTAAAAATCCCTTGGATAGCTGGTTTAGCTAGCTCTAAGATAATATATATTGGTATCTGCCATTTGCCATTTTTGTGATTCTGCAGAGTGAAATGTAGTTTGATTGCATTGGGCAGTTTTATCACTCAACTTTCTATTGAATGATAGAGAGAGATTGAGAGAGTGGAAGGAAGGAAGGAAGGAAGGAGAATGAAATGAAGAGGAGAGAGGAAAGGAAAGGCAAATCTATCTTGTCTTTAGCTCTATTACTGATATTGGTTAAATTGGATGTTGAAGTAGAATAATAAAACCATAAATGTAGTTCAGCATTATTACAAACACTGACTTCAGTTCCAGACTGATGATTCTGTGATCCACACAAAAAATAGGCAATACAAGATTAATTCCAGTAGGTTATGCAACTTGTCAATAGAAGCAGGGAATTAGAAGGCAACATCTCAATGATTTTCTGGGTGATAAAGTGGTTTTCTGGTACTGATACCAAACTCTAGCCAAATGGTATTAAACAGAGATGTTATGATCTTACTAAGTTGCTTAAATGCTAAGATTTTTTTTTAACCTTGAATTTCACATAATGTATTACCCTCTAGTGTTAAAATTTATCTGGCAAATATTGTACTCATCTAGATAGCTCACTCAAGTTCCTGAATGTCAAAAATAAAATCCTCAAGAAAGAAAATTTTGAGAGTAACACCATGCTTGAATGAAGTTACATAGTGGTATATTAATAATTTATTAGCCTATGAAGTATGGCACCCATTTTTAACTACATATGACCATATGAACACTAGTTATGAAATAACAGAACTGGTGGCTGGAACAATTATGAGGTAAGAGTTCCATATCATAACTCTTTCAGATAACTAGCTTATAGGCACCATTTGCCTTTTGTATCCTTATTGTGGTCTCAGATCACAACAATATTTGCTATAATTTACTTGAAGTTATATATTGATAATTGTTTCTCCCTTGCTCCTTTGCAATATATAATCTGAGAAGCCATAGTAGAATGTACATTACTCAGTTATTTCCCCTCTTTCCCATGAATATTTTGAACAATTGAAAGAATCTTCTATTTATTGTCTCTTTTCATATTGAAGAAGCTTATTTTTTCTTTAAATACTTAATTATGGAGCAATAGCTACCCTTTTTATATTCTGTTAAGCAAAAGTACATATTTTATGAACAAATTCAGATCAAAGCCATGCCAAAAAGTTAATGATGCCATGAAAAACAAAAACAAAAATCTTGAGATTGTCCTGTTTGTTATATAGGTCCAGCCAGCTCTTGAATTTAAAAAAAAGTGGGGCAACTTATCCTGGGGTGTCAGCCTGGATTCTTGATCCCGATCACCAGAAATGGATACGAATAGGTAAATGAGACTTGAAAGGTTTATAAAACATTTTTACAAAATCCATTCACTCATGGATTCCAAGTGCGGGTTTACCTCTTTGGGGTGGTATTAGCCTAGGTGAAAGTGGACTTTTAAAGAAGAGTCTCACCATCTTTCTCTGCTCAAGAGAGCCAGTGTCCTGCTTGTGAGAATAGGAAAGGGTGGTTGTGCATTCAGGCTGATGGTGACGGCTGAAATGTCACTGTACAGGTCTATAGGCTCTTGTAATGTCTAGTAGTTCTTGTATAAAAAAGAATGCAGAAGGAAGTGCTACCCAGGTGGCTTCTGTTACTCAGCATAGGAAATGAATTGAAAGTATCTGTGCAAAATTTCAAAAAGAAAGAATTGGTGTAAACACTCACTTTAGTCGCAGTGGGAATAAAAACATAGCCCTAGTACACTGAGCTTACTTCAGACCTGACAGGATAGTTAGTTCTGAGCTGGCTTTTTTGCTTGAACTTTGTTCAGCCAGTGGGTAAGCTTTCTGACTTGCCAGGATCTAGACAGGTCTCTCCCACTGCCCAGCTACCTCTTAGGGCACTACATATAGTGGTTTGCTATTTATCTCCTCTTTTTCTTTTATTTTTCAAACTGGCCTGTATCTCTTTAAAGAGATATAGAAGGTTCAAATTGTAACAACCAGTTGACATTTGAGGACGAAGCTAGATCCTTTAACAAAATACATATACAATACTCATACTCATACACCCTTTTATGCTTATACTATCTTTTATCACTGCAGAAACTTCTACCACTGTGGCTGTTCTTAATTCTGAGACATTTATCTTCCCAATATTTTTCCTACACACTCTATATACCTCTGTATCCACCTAGTGGAATTTATCCACAAAGGCAGACTTATTTTTGTCCTGATACCTCTGACAATAGTCAGCTGTGCTAGCCAGCATGCCTCACTTCTTCCTTAGACCTCCCCTTCTAGAGCAAAAGAGTGGAAAGGTAGAAATCAAACTAGATTAATTGTTGAAAACTGTCAATTCATACCCATCAATTTTGAGTTAGCTGTATCATCTTAGTGTATCTATCTCATTCTTACTCTGCTAGGCTTCAACTAATTCCTGGCTTAGAAATATTACAAAGCTCATTAATATAAATCCCCAAGGATTTGTGTAAATGAACTGTTTGTCTTCTCACCATAAACTTTCCTTACAGAATTAGGGACAGTGAAATATTATGCATTGGAGGTATCATGTCAAAACAGTGCAAAGGTTTTCTCCTCTCTTCTCTTCTTCCAGTTCAGCATCTATACAAACTTATCCGATATTTTTACTGATCTTTTAAAAGAGACTCAATGACTGTCTGTCATTCACTGACAATTTTATACAAGTTTTAACCTAAAATTCACCATTCAAATCTGGTCCCAAACATATCCGCCGCCTTGTCTCCCAATATTCCCTCTCTCTGACAGTTATTTCTCAGAGCCTCAAGAAGCAGTAACTTCAGAGACATACAGAGCAGGTCTAATTTGGAGTCCTAAATGTATTAAGTTTTATCTGTCACACTTTTATATCTCCAACCACATCTTCACTCCACTGCTTCCCTTTGATAACGGAACATAAACATATGCTACATTACTACTTTTTATAATCTGAATCTTTCCCTCTAGCAAAAACAAATAAAAAAACAAAAACCAAAAAAATAAAATCTATTCCCCACCTTCCCTTGCTAGTCAAGATACTTGAAAGAATAAAGTTACATTCATTACTTTCACTTCTTCATTTCCCCTCTTCTCTTTCCTTCAACCCAGGATAATCTGGCTTTCAGTACCGTCATTGAGATCACAGAAATCATCCTAAATTCCAGTCTTAATAACTGATTTGGATTCAGCTTAATCTTTCAGCAGCATTTGTAACTCATTACCATATACTATGTATTAAAATCTCCTTCACTGGAATCCAATATACTATTTTACCAGTTTTAATTTTTAGAATCTAATGATTTTGCTTAGAACCCGAAAAAATATTTCTCATGCTCTCATGCATGATTTCTTCCACATGTCCCACTGCACTGAATGCTGGATTTACTTATGATTACATTTTTAAACCTTTTCTCCTTCTCATTCTGATTTAGTAGTCTCATTATTTTCCCTTAAAATATACCATATTTTTTCTTTTCTTATCAATTTTCTTGGTGGATTAGAGCATTTGTGCCTTAACCTATGCTTGAAACATAGAAGTCAGTCTTGACAATTTTGCCTACCCTTTTTTTTTTTTTTACACGGGCAGGCACCTGGAACTGAACCCAGGTCTCCAGCATGGCAGGCGAGAACTCTGCCTGCTGAGCCACTGTGGCCCACCCTTTGTCTGCATTTAACATTACCATATGTTTATATTATTGTCCCCATAAATATCACATATATCACACTTCTTGCAGCACAGGAGTAACTCCCATAATCCAAGGACTCATCATTTTTCACTTCCTTTTCTATGGCTGCCACTTCCTAATTGGCTATTCACTCTCTGAGAGAGA